>JAECUM010027782.1:0-35943 GCA_016617855.1 Megalonaias nervosa | reverse complement strand
TTGCTTTGGAGACAGTTTGCAAAAGTACATTGATATAAGGCACAATTTATAATCTGTTAAATATAGGTCTAAGGGGACGCCTACCATCTTTGGATCAAATGTTGTAAAATAACTGATTTTAGAAATTATACATAATTTGAGATTTAAGGCAGCAAAAGATATCGATTATTTTAGTTTTTCTTACATTGGAGACAGTTTACACAATAACATTGATGTACGGCACAGTGTATAATCTACTAAATATGGGTCTAAGGGGACGCCTACCATCTTTGGATCAACTGTTGTAAAATAACTGATTTTGTAAATGATACATGATTTGCGATTTAAGAGAGGCATGACCTTTCTGAAACTTGTATTATTAAAATATCAGTCACTCCTTCCAACATTGAACAGAATAGCAAAGTCAAATGCCTTAACCCAAGAAATGACTGCTCATCAGACACTGGCGACCCTACAGTCTATTTTAGATCAACACATATGCAGAGTATTGTGCATACATGTTTTAAAAAAGTTCGGAAATGTCCAGCAGAAAAAGGGTTCATATTTCCGAAATATAAACTTGTTTGAATGTATTTTGACAAGTGCGTAAAATTCACTGTGACCCAAAGCCCCATGTTAAAGATTGTCCCATTCCTGTTATTGTTGGGGATGAGACATTTGGACATAGCATGGTCCGAAGCTAACGTTTGGGAATCATGCTATAAATCTCAGAATCAGAAATGTAAAATGGCCTGAATTTCTTACAAGTAGTATCAAACACATGTTGTAGAGCAGGTCGGAAAATCTTCCTTTTGTTATACATGATTGTAGTTAGATTTATATTTCAGCTTCCCATGGAACGCCTTTGTCTTAGAGTATATAGAAAATCTTGCCGCCTTATTGTTGTGACAAGTGAACCATCACGACGGATTTAGCATCCAGTACATGCAATCACGCATCTGATGTCGCCTTTTGGTCCAAATAACAAACCTTGCTCACTTCAAAGCTGGAAAACTTCGTTTTGCTAATAATATACAATTCTCCATTCCCAATTCACCACCATGGTTATGAACTTCACAAAAATATTGATATTTGCCAATTTAAAACTTCATCCACAAATCGTCTGGTCTTTTGGAGCAAATTTCATAAATTTAGAACCTATCTGTTTACTAATGGTTCGAAAGATGGAAACAAAACTGCATCTGCTCTTGCAGAACTCCACGCTACCATCTCGAGCAGATTACCGAACGTCTTCTGTTATCACTGCTCAAATCACAGCCATACTCCAGTGATTTAATTATATCGACACCTCCCGAAAATATAATTCAGAGAGCACATAAAATGATTTTAAAAAATTGTTGTTTAGTCACCCGTTTCTCAGTGAAAGTTTACCCAAAGTAACTTTAGAAATAATCTAATAATTGGCGCTTTCAATCTCCTTGGCAAAATATCTGAAGTGAAAAGTCCGCAGAATTTGTTACATTCAATTCAGCGTTGGAGTATGGTGTTATTAATATAGAACAAAACTTGAGATGCATCGGTAATGTATTGCACGCGTATAAGAAATGCACATTTACCTCGCGCACACCTCCCGAAGGGTCAACCTCGACAGTCATCCTTTAGCAGTGTCTACGTATAGTTGGTCACATTCTTATGAAGTGCTTTCACTGCCAACCTATGAGTCATGTGATCTCACCTTAATGAAGAAACTTTCTGATAATGTATCACCAAACAAAATATTTGACTTTTATAAGATATTGCCATTCCCGTATTTTAAGGATTGTACCTATTTTACCTGTATCCTTTACTAAAAGTTTCCTTATATAGCTTTTAGGATTACGTATTTCCTTTATTTGAAATGGTTTATGTTCCACAAGATTTTAGCACACACTTTTTAAAATACTTTGTACAGCTTTAATTTTGCTCGGCACTATACAGACTATATTAACGCGAAATTCAGTACATTTGTACCTGCTAGCTTACATAATAACGCAGTATTATCTGCAACTTAAGATAAATACCAGTCCAGAAGGTAATAAAACTACGATAAATGTATTATAAATGAGTCCATATATTCGCAAGGAGAAAAAATGTATCGACAGAATAAAAATAAAAATATCTAAGCAATTTTATAATGTGCGCATGCCCGAAGAAAGGAAATTGTTTCACTTTGACTTGATATGTCTCCTTGTGGCAAAGTCGATAAAGGAAAAAGAATATAGTTTCAAAGCAAGACTGAGGACTGTAGAGAAATTTTATCAAATTTACCGTATGTGTACAATATCTAACCAAATACATGGATAATGTAATTTTTCTATTGAACAGCGATATCTCTAGATCTTTAACCACAAAAATGGTTAAGAGCTAAATATAGAATACCAAAGCTTCCAAATACCTTGTCAGTATGTTTTCATGCACATTACCGTACAATTGTTGTTAACTACATCATATTAAAGCCACTATTTTATTTGTAAATACAGCAATCTATAATTACTAGGCTTCAAAATATTTTCCTCGCTTGCATCTTTCTTTATAATAATTTTAGCAAAATATTTTTAGCAATTTTGGCAAAAACACTTGCCACTCAAACGTAGGTAAAATGAGCGGGTGCGCTCCGATATGCTTGCTTGCATCCATGGACGTGCATACGAAGTACACATCAATCAAAATTTGATATGTTATAAGGGAAGAATTGTAATCTCTTGTTTTTGCAACATAAATACCAACAACAAAATCGGGTATTCGTGTAGGGTGACGTTGTAAGGTATAATCTGCGTACGTGAAGCCAATGCAAAAATCGAAAACTAGTTACTAGAACGTGAAATGTAGACCACGTCAGTCTATATATGTCTTACAACGTTGCATCGTTTATGGCATATATAATTGCTGAGTAGACGAATTGTCTGAGAACCATAGCAAAGCGACATGCTTTGGGGAAATGAAGTGTTAAGAACTGGTCGATGCTATCCAAAGCAGTTTGATACCGTATGGTGCCCCTATGATGCTTCTACAATTCAGTCTGCATGACTTTGCAGCAAGTGTCTGACGGGTCTTACCATAAACTTCAAAATATTGACGCCTATTAGATGAACACAGGTCCATGGGAAATATCTATGTTAATTCTATATTACAGTCATCTTCACGGTGACGAAAAGATTGAACATAGACGTATTATTGTTTTGCAAATATGATTTAGCTAAGATGGGCGCATGACTACAGATGCGATCACAAAACGCAAGACGAAGCATGGAACGAGCAACATAAGGCGATTATATTCACACAGAAAATAGAAGACTGACATCGTCAGCCAGGATCATGGCCTATGGTATACAAATTAGAAGGGTCTATGAAAAGAGAGAAACCCGGATCTATATGGAGGAAAAGATGATAGCATTCTATAGTAGGCGAAACCGCATTTCTCGTCATTTAAGGAAGTCAAAACAAAGGACTTTAAAATATTGACAAAAGCTGAAATGGAAAAAGCAGAGAATGACTTAGAGGGACAGGCATCCTCGATCTTAGAGGCGGCATACACGTTCATTCGGGTATGAATTTTGGCGAGAAGAAATTTATAGTGACTTGTCTAAACACTAACAGATTCAACTTAGCTTAAATGGTGATCACAAGCCAATGTTTGAGCCTACAGGGACGGGTAGTCGGATCATTTATTTGGTAGAGATTTAATACTGAAAAAAGGTCTGATTATTATTGGAGAAACCAAACGAGTTCGTACGGATACAATTTCATTGGCTGGATTGTTCACATGAAACATCCAAATTGCAATATTTGTTTCGTGATGAATTTTATATCATTGATATTCATCACCAAAGAAAACATAATTCCCCCAGAGAATTTTTATGACTATGCATATATTTATGTTCTAAAATTTCCGTATAAATCTATGCCTGAAAAATAATTTATAAAGGTTGGAAAAGAAACTGGAAACGTAATTGATGTGCTCTGATAGCCATAAGTCCATGATCATGTGTCAAGGTCTGTGAATTGAAGCCTAAAGCATGAAATAACAGTATTTGTTGCCTTTTTTATTTTTGTCATTTCAGTAATGTAGAACAGTCGTCATAACAAACTACGCATGTTCAGATATGAAATCTGAAATCCTTTTTGCTTGAAAAATTGTTTGAAACTCAAAACAAATGAAAGATGCTTTTGCACTGTGCCATTGCGTGATTCACTTTCATTAATACATGCTTGCATTGCTTTCGTTTGATTGAGATGGATAGTAAAATATTGCATTGAAAATAATGAGTCACTTTGTAAAATAATCGTTTTTATCTTGATTATGCAATGGCAGATTAAATCTATCTTGCACAAATCGAAGATGTCACGTCTATAATTGTTTATCTTATCAACCGGGTACTCGTGTGAGTTTGTATGATTATGTATCTTATCAATCGGATACTCGTATGAGTTTGTAAGACTGTGTATCTTATGAATCGGATACTCGTGTGAGTTTATGTAATACAGATTTTATGACAAAAAAACTGTGACATATATTGAGAGAATGAGTATACCAGATACTTTAATGTCAGACGATAAAATTATCGATGTTGAGTAAAACATATACAAGGTAATTTCCTTTTCCGCCAAATGTCAGAATGACTGACACAGGTGAACCGTCTGAAATACAACTTAGGCGACAAACGGTATAAATTTACACAATATGGTCAAACGAGAATATTACTTCAAACGAGAGTAACAACTGAGCTCTAAAAATCAGGGAATCAGTGTCGGAACCTTAGCTGTCAGGTCTTTGCCTTGTAAGTTCCCGTGATGTCTTATGTAAACTTATCAGGCGATAGGATACGTAATATGAGAAATGTGACAGTGGCCTATTAAACGTCATATCAGTGATTTCAAGGGATAAAACAAATAAACCTTTAAAATTATCATCCGCCACAGTAAAGAACCTATTTACCGTTTGCGTATGGAGAACACTTGTATAAGAGAGAGAGAGAGAGAGAGAGAGAGAGAGAGAGAGAGAGAGAGAGAGAGAGAGAGAGAGAGAGAGAGAGCAGAAGATGCAGATGATTCCAATACAAAAGCAATAATATCAGCATTTGCAAACACGATTTATCTGAGACCCCCAAGCCAATTTACCATATCAAATAAATATTGCAATAAACAGCACCAGTCAACAATAGCAGTTGTTGATAAAATGCTAGTGAGAAATAAAATTGTAATATATTTAGGACCAACGTACATGGCAATGTTATGTCTACCTTGCTGCACGGTAATATTTGCAAAGATAAGGGTAAAAGGTGTTCTACCGACATGGCACAAAACTGGACACATCTTTCACACCCGAATTAAATGTAATTTGTTACTAGTCTTCGGTTAAATTCTGCAAGCACATGAATTATAAGAAAACGTTCTACCTCCATAACATTAAAAGTCGTCTAAGACGTTGGAAGTGTTGAGTAAACACTTTAAATGGCGACAATTGTAAACAAACCTAGGAGATGAAGAAGCACAATACCTTCCAAATAATTTATTCATCTTCCCCGAGCATTTGTTTCAAAATGTTTCGGATGTGGTCAAGACTAATATTGGTCACGCTTCACCTGGCGTCTGCTGTGCTACCATAAATTCGTCTGCCACTTTTTGTTTAGAAAAGGCATATATATATATATATATATATATATATATATATATATATATATATATATATATATATATATATATATATATATATATATATATATATATATATATATAAAATTAGCTCTAGCTTACGTTGCGTAGAGACTGGGAAATTGGAAAATTATTTTTGTATCAGTTTGAAAAGGACAACGTATGTATATCTATCTATCTATCTATCTATCTATCTATCTATCTATCTATCTATCTATCTATCTATAATCATAATCCTGAAAAGACCTTTAATACTTAACTGAATTTGACCTTAAGGACAATGACTGAACACCTGAGAACTGTTTGAAACCTATTTTCGACAAACACGAAGACACGTAAGGACTGCCTTAAATGTCATACTTACCTCTAAACATGAACCGACCTATATTTATTATCTGAGAGACAAGGCGATGGCAAATGAATATAGCAATAATAAAATGTATTGTTTGGTCCAGGATCTATATGCAACTTGCCAAGAGTTCTTTGTTATAACAAATTTATATCAGTATTAATTATACCACACATGTAGATTAAAAGATTATAAATAACCAATTTATAGCAGTATTATTACCACACATATATATTAAAGCGTTACTAGTAACAAATTTATATCAATATTATTACTACATAGGTATGATAAAAGGTTATTAATAACAAATTTATATCAGTAACAATTATACCACACAAGTGGGTTAAGACGCTACGAATAACAACTTTATATCAGTATTATTACTACACAGGCATGATCAAAGGTTGTACATAACAAATTTATATCATTATTTTTATCATACAGGTAAGATAAAAGTTATTATTAAAAAAATTTATATCAGTATTTATCATAAAGCAAAGGTAAGTTAAAATTCTATGAATAACAAACTTATATCAGTTATTATTACCACACAAGTGGGTAAAATGTTATGACTAACAAATTTTTATCATGATTATTACACAAAGTGTGTTAAGACGTTATGAATAACAAATTTGTATCTGTATTATTGCCACAAAGGTGGGTTAAAACATTACGAAGAACAAATTTTTATTATATACTTGAGTGTAGAATATAGAATATTACTAGCAAATATTTGTCATATTTTTCATTCCAATAGTTTCACATGTGAAAATATATCCTTATTTTTCCAATGATGCAATTCAGCTCTTGGCCTACTTTTTTCTAACAAGAGTTACTCCCCTTGCTTATTGTATACAATTTGTCTTATGGCTTACAAGAAATATGGCACAAGGTGATGATTTGGTGCTGGTCGAATTAGAAATAGATACAGAAGTAGATGAAATTCTTTAATATGTTGATTTTAATTTACTTTAGTCCACTGAACATGCAACCAACCTTGAAGCAAATCTCCAGGGTTAGGAAACTGACAGAGGCAGAAGTGGAAAATTTATCGGAAAACCAGGAAAACATGAACACAAGGATCATAATAGAAAGTGATGTTAAACTGCTTGCAACATGCCTAAAGTCCATTGAGGAAGTCAGGAACATGAAATTGATCTCTCCTTCTCTGCAGAATCACCATAATGGGATGTTCTTTCTGGCTATACAAAGGAAAAATGGAACTGAATTTAAGCCAACAAATTTAAGGAGCTTTCTTTCCTCTTTTGATTGGCAAATGAGATAGAAAAATTATGGATTTTCCCTGATGAATGATATTCAATTTATCAAATGCAGAGAAAAGAATAAATTGAAAATGAAGTAACTGAAAGGGATGGGAAAGGAAATCTCCTAAATGCAGCGGAATATATTACTAATTCAAAAATCGATGCTTTGTTTTCCATGTAAACAGTTAGGACCTGACAATCCTAAATCTCTTCAGAACTCATTGAGGCTAATACGAATCACATATTTTGAAACGAGAACTGGAAATGAGACACATGAATTAAGATGGTGTGATATTGATGTCAGAGGAGAGGCTTCAGGTGAAGAATATCTCATTTATACACAAGAAAGACAGACGAAAACGTGTCCTGGGACAAATCCACAACATGTTAAAAAGGTGAAAACCAGGCCATATTCTATAGCAGATAATTCTACTCGTTGTCCAGTGGTCCTGTATAAAGCATTTTAATTTCAAGCGACCCAACTCGAGTTGGACAGTCCATTTCTCCTGGGATTACAATTCACTGGCTCCATGTCCTTTTATGCATGGTACAAAAATCTCCCAATCTGTCAACAAAATATATTCAATAATGAAAGAACTGAAAAGACATCGTCAACCTACATGGATAAAATTTGAGCCCTACAGGTATAATTGTGTGTCAGCATAAAACTAAAACTAAATATTTTTCTTCTAAAAATACTGACTCCATAAATATAATCAGTTAAACGAGTCCTTTTGTTAATGTTTTTTATCAGGTTACTGTATTGCAAGATATCCCAATTGTTTTACAGTCTAACAATAAAATAAATTTAAACAGACACAAAATTAATTATGAAATAAAGAGAACTGCCTGATAAACATGTTATTATTTTTAAATGTAACTTTCTACTCAAGTAGGTGGGTGGCAGACTGAGAACAAAGCATTGAGACAGTTATCAGGACCCGAAGCTGAATCTTCAGATTATAAAATGTGATGTTTTTCCAATTAAACGATCCCGGTGTATTTAAGCTTTTATTCTCCATTTGTACCCTTATTCATGGCCAGGAAGCATTATCTACCGAAATTAAACGACTACAATATCCAAGCAACGCATATAATACAAATAAGTGGATATAAAACTGTTCATAGTGTAAATAGATACTCCAAGCTCAATCAAGATCAACAAAAGTCAGTCTCGAATATTATTATCAAACAAAGAGCAAAAGCTGTTACCTACCGGTGTCTCAAACACCCACACCCATACAGCTACGAATCCTACATGTTTACCATGATCTTCTCTTCACAACAAGAACTAATTTAGTACGTACGTAGGAAATGGAGGAAGCTTCAAGGACAATAATTTCAGCAGTTCTCGTAAAGAATATACAAAAAACGCTAACACACTGACAATTAGCATAAATCACTACTTCACATTTGGACTGCGTGCAGGGTGGGCGGTCACCAACACAAGCCAAACGAAGAAGAATACTTCCCTTAGCAGACACTGACTTAGAGTAAATCCACTGCAAAGCTAATATTATTAAATTTTCGTATTCTATTTCTTCATTATTGTTCTATTTGTCACATTTTGTGTACTTATTAAAGCAGTTCAATGTCTCGAATCGAGCTAAAAACATCTGGTGAAATCCTGGTTCAGTGTGCATATTCTTCAGCGCATGATGTGTAAATTAACGAGACACAGTTGACACAGATAACATTTCTGCTAGATTCTATATGTAAAAGTGTCATTAAAGTATATATTCCTATAGAAAACAATTAAGTAAATGAAAGGTGAAAATTGAAAATGATTCATCTATCCTATTTTGAGAAATATTTACCCTCGCTCCCAACACTATACCAGTGGTTAGGTTTAGTTCTTGTTTTTTGGTTGCTTTTTATTGTTTTTTATGGGGTGGCGTTTGCTTGTTTCTTTGTTGTTGTTTTCTATTCTCAAGGGCGTTAAGCAGAAATTGATTCTTTTGGGTTCTTAAGAAAAGACCAAAAAATAGTATATAATAAAACGAAAATGTTTCTTTTTTTCCTATGTTAATAACAGAAATATTTCACAAAAAAACGACATATTTTAAAATCGTGACTCAGCTACTCGTTAAAATAGCACGTTTTTTGTACCACACGATGAAATATATCTGGTGTTAACGTAGGAAGAGAAAACAGCCTCTGTAGATCAGTATTGTGCCCACATTGGTCGGTTAAAACAAAGGTCAATATTGTTTTATCTTGATATCCGTTATCTCAGTTGCCAATGTTTTGAAAGCAAATTTATGTGATACCATGGGACAATAAAAACAACGAGTACAAAGACAAACACTCGAAGATTATCACGTAGAGACAATAAATAGGTTTCTTTTATTGCGACATGCAAAATAAACACCTTCCAGACTAATGAAGGAGTGAAAATAAAAGAAGAAAATAACAAGAAATAACTCTGTGTCTATGAATTCCATGCCTTATTTATAAAACTATGATTAATAATCCAAGTGGAATTGTTCTAAATCTAGAATTTCAAACAGTTTTGCTATTTTAATTATTAAAATTATTTGTGCTTTTTTCAGATTTCACTTTTCATCAAGTTTCATTTCAGTTATTTGCATGGCAAACTATAACCGATATTTGGAGTTAAAGACTTTATGGAGACCATCCTACTGTATTTCGCTAATGAAATCGCTTACGTCATTTTTATGGAGACCATCCTTTTGTATTTCTTGTATAATATCATTAGCTTCATCTTTATGGAGACAATCCTATTGTATTTCTTTAACGAAATCGTTTACGTCATCTTGATCGAGGCCATCCTTTTGTATTTCTTGTATGAAATCATAAGGGTCATCTTCATGGAGACCCTCCTATTGTATTTCTTATATAAAATCATTAACATTATCGGTATGTAGACCACCTCATTGCGTCTCTTTGATGTAATATTTGTAGTTAAAGACTTTATGGAGACCATCCTATTGTATTTCTTTAATTAAATCGTTTACGTCACCTTGATGGAGACCACCTGATTGTGTTTCTTCGATCTAATCAATAACATCATCTGTATGGAGGCCATCATATCGTGTTTCTCTTGTGAAATCATTTTCCGAACTGAACAGAAAGTTTATTCAGTACTTTAGGCCTCCGTCCTGTAATATATAACATAATAATACAGATCATAATACACAGTGCGCCATAAACAGTATTGTAAATTACATTTTTTACGTGTTGATGATGACACTTAAAGGCAAAATACAAAATTTTGACACATTTTAAATAAGGCTTTTTTTGGAATGGACATTACATTTATCTACTGAAGGTTGATATATATCTCGTTGAGATTTTTCGATATTAAAGTAGTATAAGAAGTATATATACATACAAAATGATACACATCTTCTACACAAGTTATAATTTCTTTAAGACATAATTTGCAAACTCCTTGATCTCTTTCAATTTTAGTGTGTCTTCCTCATTCAGTCGTTAAATCATGTTTAGAACATCGAAAAGATGCAAATGCTTTTTCATAAAAATTAAAGGTAGATCTAATGTTAAATATTTCTCAGTATCCAATAATGACTTGTACTGACTACAATAAACATATTTTGTAGAATCACTTATTTTACTTGACAGATCTGATAAGAGGAATCAAATAGACGTTGTCTTAACATAGTTAGAAAACTGTTTCTGCCACCCATTTCTTGCGCTCGTCGTCCTAAACCAAAACCATGAAAGAATAAAACATCTTGAAACTTTTACGACCCATGTACTTTTGCCGGCATCATCTAGTTTGGTTTTTATAACATAACATTGAACGAATATCTGCTTGTCGGCATAGGCACAATTTTCGTCAAGTACTTTACACATCTGAACATACAAGTTGTACGCAAAGGGTATCGTCCATATTCACCAAGACAAACATAATTATTCACATCATTTGGTACGTTAAGTTATCTTTAACAAAATCTGTCTTGAATTGCTTCTCTTTCTGGTTAATATACATACCGCGATATTTCTGAACCGTAATATAATATTTGGTTTCACCATGGCATCAAATCTTTTAAATATATCCTATATAAGTAATCTTCCATATATATGTTGATACCTTAGCGTTTGTGGGGTTTTTTTTGCCTTAGTCCAGCTCAACCTCGATGTGAAAAGCAACCACAAATATTTGTAAAATGACACTGTTTCAATAAGTCTGCCCCTATTATACCAACACTCATAATTTATCAGAAAGCCGCCATTTCGACAACAATTATTTTTGGTTTTGTTAGATAAATTTCCATTCCTGTTTCAATACAGAATTCATATATGGCATTCATTTGTTGCTGCAATAAACCATACCATTTCCCCACAATTAGCCACATCATCTGCATACAATAAGGCAAACCTCTCTGGTATATTCTCGTTGATGAAAATAACCCTATCACACGTTGTAACATTTGAACTAAATAGTCAATTAAAAGAAAAACGAATTGGGCTTAGAACACATCCTTGTCTTGTTCCTACAATGCAATTGAAATATCTGGTTAGTCCATTTGGTGTTCGTACACAGGTTTTCAAACAAGAATATATCATTTTTAAATTTTGTAAAATATTTCCATTAATACCTTTCTATAAAACCATAGTATATTGTGTTGTACACCATCAAAAGCTTTTGAAAAATCAATAAATAAACAGTTATATCTACCACGAGATTTGCATATATACTTCTGAACAACAGCGTGCAAACTGAATATATTATTACAAGTACTGTAGTGATTTATAAAGCCAGCCTGAGATTCATCTATTATATATTTACTTTCTGTCCACCGTTTGTATGTGAATATTTATCAGTACATTTATTAGAGAAATTCTCCTGCAACTGCTCGGGCATATTATACTTATGACCACTCATTATCTGTATGGAGACCATCATATAGTGTTTCTTTTATGAACTCATTAACCTTGCCTGTAATGGAAGCAATCGTGTCGTGTTTCTTTTAGGAAACGATTTACATCATCTGCATGGAAGCTATCATGTCATGTTTCTAATAGGGAATCATTAATGGGAACTTTATTTACTTTGTGTATTAATGATTACTGAGTTAATTATCTTCCTATTTTTGGTTTTAAAATTAAGCCACATGATATTTTGTCTTCTTTGTTACCTGTTCACAGGAGATTTTATGCCACATATTTAATTACTTGTGTAATTGCAAATTATATAGGCACATGTTTAAGTACTGAATTAGTCAGGCACTCTTGTCGTACTGATATGGGTACTGAATGTTTCGTTTTGTGGGTTTTAAAGCCATTTTTCACTACATGATAGGTCAGACACGACCTCCCGAATATGTGTGGTGGCGAAAGAAGCCAGGAGGACTGTGAAGGATGCCCCCACTGTGAGGACTGGTTGTGTGTTATGTTATTGTGTTATGGTTGGAATGGGGTGGGGTGCTTCCAATATTTTAATTAAACTATTGTAGAAGTCCCACCCAGGCTCGATTTTGGTTGGAAGTTAAATTAATGAAAGAAAGATGTACAGCTCCGAGCCCCCAGTCAGCAATGCCGACGGTTAAATGGTTAAATATACAAAAAAGGGTGAAATTCAATGAATAACAATTTAATAACAATTCAATAGTCAAATGATTCAAATTTCCCAAATAGACTTCTTCCACTCGACCCTTTAATAGCCTATTGCATCACTTGATTAGTGTGAGATAGATTTCCACCTGTCCATGTATTCTACTCATCTGTGTATTCTTCTCTCCTACTTCTCCAAATTCCTTTTCCTCTTCCTCCCCGACTTTCTCCAAATTCCTTCTCCTCCTCGACTTCTCTATACTCGTTCTCCTCCTTCTCGACTTCATTATACTCATAGTCCTCCTTCTCGACTTCCTCCTCCAGACTCCTTTTCCTCCTCCTCCACCTTCTATCCACCGACTAGACTTTTGTCGACTCTGACTGTTCTTCTAGTCTCACTTCCGTCTCCCCTCTTGGATACTCGGGACTCAACTGAACCGGAAGTTCTGTCCCCCAATAAAGCTTCCTCTCCTAAGCTTTTCTTCTCTTAGAATCTGTTCTAAGTTTTACCGCCAAATTACGAGTTGCTTCTCGGAGTAACCCTAGTTCTTAGCAATCTGTCTAGGCGTACTGACCTAATGCTTGCGAGGGAAGGAGTTATAATTCGGATCTAAGTTGTAATTACACCCTCTATCTCAATTCCGATTGGATGTCGCTGTGAACCGATCCAGTCAAACTTAGCGGACAATCTCCTCTCGCTGTCGTCCACGTGGGGACGGATAAGAACACCCTGCGGGCTTCCTTTGATTTCTGAACAAATGTTTAACACCTAGGTGTGAATACTACAAGCTCTTGTCAAATCACACGAGTGGTCGCCTACTCCATCTCCAATTTTCGGCGGTCACGGTAACCTTGCATAGACATCAAACACATGGGTCGTAATAATGTCCTAGTTTACACACGATTTGATAGCTGGGGCTGAGCAAACGTGACAAGGACCCCAGAAAGAAACACAATCCAATGGGAAGCAACTAGCAAGCTTTCTCGACTCTGTTACGTGTAGGCTCGTACAAATGTAACAGAAGAAAAGAGTGAAGTCAACAAGCTTTGTATATTTTAACAAAATAATTTATTTCCCTAGAAAACAATGTAAAATTGGTAAATAGGACTTACAGTTTGTGAATATAATCCAAAATTTGATCCTAAGAATGAAAATACAAGTCCTATCACTAAACCGTTCTATTAGAATCCAGGTTCGAATCTCGACGACGTACAAATATGGAAGGCGATGACGTCAGATGTGGTCCAATGTACGAATATCAACAATTCCTCACTTGAATCACAGTTTTTGTTTCCGAATAATTCCAGAATAAATTTCCATGAATATCTTTCAGAATTTTTGATAAGAAAGTCAACTTGTTGAGTTTCCAGGAGAATAAATTATTAAATCCAAAAATCAATGAAAAACAAACAATCTGGCAACAAATAAAAATAACACCTTGTTCCTTCAAGATGTTAAACGACTCTCCAGAAGAATATTAAGAATACGTACGCCAGGGTAACCCCACCTAAAAACCAATCACAAAAAAGCGTTGTTTGCACATGGTGGTCACGCAATCAAAGTATGGCCCTAATACTGACCAATCATTTTAACTGCCTGTTTACGAAGTTCCCAACCTAAGACGAACTAGATTAACTATAAATAATTCTCATGTAACACTTTTACGTCTTAAATAAACAACATTTGCTAAAAGAAAATATCCAAGAATTTTGAATCCTTTCAATAATCATTACAAAAATATGTAATGAAACAAAAATAAAATAAAAAAGAATTTTAAAACTAACACACAAGCAATTTAATTACATATACGTAACACTTCCCTCCATAAAGAAAAAAAGAAAGATTTATATAATAAAGCTTTCTTTTTTACCATATGTAAATTATACATGAGGTAAACAAAATTACATGAAAATTCTAATGAATGATATAAAGTGTATATGAAATAATATTTCTATACATGGGAAAGTGCATCTGCAATCAAATTGTCTCTTCCTTTGATGTGCCTGATGTTGAGATTATACTCTTGCAAAAACAAACTCCACTTAATAATCTTTGATTTTTATTTTTCATCTTGTCGATGAAAGTAAGGGGGTTGTGATCACTATACACAACAACCGGAGAAGGAGCCGAGCTAATGTAAACCTCAAAATGTTGTAATGCCAAAATTAAAGCCAAACATTCCTTCTCGATTGTTGAGTAATTTCTTTGGTGCTTATTTAATTTCTTAGAGAAATAGCACACTGGGTGATTAATACCATTTCTGTCTTCTTGAATCAATACTGCTCCAACCCCAACATCACTTGCATCCACAGACAAATTAAAAGACCGATTGAATTTTGGAGCTGTTAGAACCGGCGCACTTTTGAGTATTGCTTTTAACCTATCGAAAGCTTCCTGACATTTTTCGGTCCAGAGAAACTTATTTCTCTTACTTAACAAATTTGTCAGAGGTTCAGCAATATTGGAAAAATTGGAACAAAACTTCCGATAGTATCCGGCCATACCCAAAAATCGCATTAATTGCTTTTTACGGACAGGCACAGGAAAATCAGAGATAGCCTCCACCTTAGCATCAATAGGTTTAACTTGACCATGTCCCACAATATGTCCTAGGAAAGTTACACAAGCACGGCAGAACTCACTTTTAGATAAATTGATTGTCAAATTGGCATCAGTGAGTCTTTCAAAGAATTTCCGAATCGTGGCTAGATGTCCTTTCCAGGTGTCGTTGTAGATGATGACATCATCAATATAAGCATCACAATTATCTAGACCGGAAGTAATCATATTCATCAAGCGTTGAAACGTACTTGGAGAACGTTCATCCCAAACGGCATTACTTTATATTGAGAGAGTCCATCTGGAGTCACAAACGCCGAAATTTCTTTCGCTCTTTCCGTAAGTGGAATTTGCCAAAATCCTTTCAGAAGGTCAAATTTGGTGACGTACTTGGAATTTCCAATTTTATCAATGCAATCATCGATCCTTGGTAACGAAAATGAATCTGTTTTTGTCACGCTGTTCACCTTCCTATAATCAGTGCACATACGGAAAGTTTTATCCGGTTTCGGAACAAGTACGCATGGTGAACTCCATTCACTTTTACTGGGCTTTATGAAATCGTTCTCCAGCAAATACTGAATTTCTTTTTTCAAGTACTCCTGTTTGAGAGGGTTCATCCTCTATGGGTGTTATTTCACAGGTTTTGAATCTACAGTTTCAACGTCATGAAAAATCTTGTTTGTCCTCGTAGGAATATCCGGAAACAAGTGCTCATATTCGAATAATAACTGTTTA
The DNA here is from genome assembly GCA_016617855.1 of Megalonaias nervosa. Lineage (NCBI taxonomy): Eukaryota > Metazoa > Mollusca > Bivalvia > Unionida > Unionidae > Megalonaias > Megalonaias nervosa. The sequence goes on along the minus strand of JAECUM010027782.1, from coordinate 19,859 downwards.
AGTTCATTTCTTTCTTCTTGTTGCAAATGTTAAAGTTTCTGGTCTAGATCTTTCATAATTTCCTAATTCCGAAGATTTGTTGCTCCAAGTTCAACGGTGTCCTATTGAATTTCTTCACTTAAATCCTCAGTTGGTGGGACAGGTACAACTAAATTCATTGTATGATTTACTTTGCTATCTCTTTCAATATACTCCTTTAACATGTTAATGTGGCAAAGTTGTTTTTGTTTTCGCCTACAGGAGTATTTATGATGTAATTTAAATCATTTACTTTCTTTTCAACCGTGTATGGACCGTAATACTTGGCCTGAAGGGGATTTTGTGGAATGGGCAAGAGAGCTAGGACTCTATCACAAGGCTGAAAACTCCTATCCCTTGAGTTTTTATCATATCTTGATTTCATTCTGGATTGAGCAGAGTGCAGATTTGCTCTTGCGACCTCACAAGCCTTTGACAATTTGTACTGAAAATCAGAAACATAGTCAAGAAGATTGAGCTCAGTATCTTCATTTGAAAGAAGTTTCTCTTTCAACAATTTCAAAGGTCCACGCACAGTATGTCCGAAAACTAGTTCAAAGGGACTGAATCCTAAAGATTCTTGAACGGACTCCCTAACAGCAAACAAAAGTAAATGAATGCCTTCATCCCAATCTTTGCTGGTATCAAAGCAATATGATCGAATCATGTTCTTTAAAGTCTGATGAAAACTTTCTAAGGCCCCTTGGCTCTCAGGATGATAGGCAGAGGATTTAAATTGTTTAATGCCCAATTCGTGCATAGCTTGCTGGAAAATTCCAGACATGAAATTTGACCCTTGATCCGATTGGACAGATTTATGAAGGCCAAATTGAGTAAAAAAACTTTATTAAAGCTTTTACTATAGTTTTGGTTTTAATATTCCTCAAAGGAATTGCCTCTGGAGATCTTGTTGACGCACACATAATGGTCAACAAATATTGGTTGCCTGACTTGGTCTTAGGTAAGGTACCAACACAATCTACCATAATTCTGCTAAATGGTTTGTCAAATGCAGGAATTGGTTGCAGATGAGTCTTAGGTATCTTCTGATTGGGTTTTCCTTCCATTTGACAAGTATGACAAGATCTACAAAATTTACAAACATCACTTTTGATTTTCGGCCAGTAAAAGTGAGTCAAGATCTTGTTATAAGTTTTATTGATCCCTAAATGACCAGCCAGAGGAGTTTCATGGGCCAAACTAAGTATTTCCTGTCTGTAAGATTTTGGAACTACAATCTGATAGTTCACTGACCACTCGTCATTAGCAGGTACCTCGGGAGGTCTCCATTTTCTCATAAGAATTCCATTTTTAATGAAATAACAGACAGGTACTTCAATCGCTTCAGTTTCACTAATGGCCCTCTGAAACAAACAGGAGATCTCAGGATCTTTTTCCCGCTCGACGACAAGTGATTGTCGTTTATCACCCTCATTAGATAAAAGAGAATGAGTATTTAAAAGAGGATCACTGTGATCAATACCTTTCGATTGATCCAAATTAGAAGTGAAAGTGACCTCATCAAAAGCCTGACCAATACATGTGTCAGCTAATGGAATACTTTCCTTATCAAAATCATTCTCAAGAGCTTTCTTTGCCATAGCTCTAGTAACTGCACAAGCTGGGAATAAATCAGGGAATTCTTTTTCAATAGGATCAACTTTCTGATCCACAGAAGGCTTATCAGTTACAAGTGGATTAACCACAACTTTGTCTCCAGCTAGGTCATTGCCTAGCAAAAAATGAATGCCCTCAACGGGTAGGTTAGACACTATACCGACTGTCACAGGTCCTGAAACTAAGTCTCATGACAAATTTACAGAATGGAGAGGACCAGCCAGAGGAGTTTCATGGGCCAAACTAAGTATTTCCTGTCTGTAAGATTTTGGAACTACAATCTGATAGTTCACTGACCACTCGTCATTAGCAGGTACCTCGGGAGGTCTCCATTTTCTCATAAGTATTCCATTTTTAATGAAATAACAGACAGGTACTTCAATCGCTTCAGTTTCACTAATGGCCCTCTGAAACAAACAGGAGATCTCAGGATCTTTTTCCTGTTCGACGACAAGTGATTGTCGTTTATCACCCTGATTAGATAAAAGAGAATGAGTATTTAAAAGAGGATCACTGTGATCAATACCTTTTGATTGATCCAAATTAGAAGTGAAAGTGACCTCGTCAAAAGCCTGACCAATACATGTATCAGCTAAAGGAATGTCTTCCTTATCAAAATCATTCTCAAGAGCTTTCTTTGCCATAGCTCTAGTAACTGCACAAGCTGGGTATAGTTCAAGGTATTCTTTTTCAATTGGATCAAGTTTCTGATCCAAAGAAGGCTTGTCAGTTACAAGTGGATTAACCACAACCTTGTCTCCAGCTAGGTCGTTGCCTAGTAACAAATGAATGCCCTCAACGGGTAGGTTAGACACTATACCGACTGTCACAGGTCCTGAAACTAAGTCTGATGACAAATTTACAGAATGGAGAGGAACATTAACAAAGCTGCACTCTACTCCCTGAATGAGAACGCTCTCATTAAAACAGGACTTCTCAGAAGAAGGCAAAATACCTGACACTAAGAGACTCTGAGAAGCTCCTGTATCCCTTAAAATTTTAATAGGGATAGGATTGGCCGAATCACCCAAGAGTGATATAGAACCCTTCGACATGAATGGTTCATAATTCTCCATAATAAAATCAGACTGGGGTTTTTGAGACCCAACAAATGTATTGCTTTCAGTACATGACCATGACCTTGACCTCTTAGAAATAAGAGCATTTGGGATAGGTCAATCTTGATTCTGATGCCTATAATTCAATTTAAAGCAATCAGAAATGACGTGTCCTTTTTTCTTACAATAGGTACACTTAGGCAGAGACAAGGATTTTGAATCAAGTTTATCAGAAACTTGATTTTTAGAAGTTGTGCCAGATTGAATTTTGGGAGGAGTCGTATTAAGCTGAAATACCTTTCTACCAGTAGACTGCTGAGTGAATGATTTGCCTACAACAGGAACTTTATGAGTTAAGGAGTACTCATCGGCAGCAAGAGCAGCATTTTCCAAGGTTTCAATCTTATGCTCTTCAAGATGATTCTTAATATCATTAGGAACACAGTTTTTGAACTCTTCAAGTAACACAAGTTGTTCAAGACTTTCATAATCATGTTCAACTTTCTGGGCTAAGCACCATCTCTTAAATAACTGTTCTTTTTCTCTAGCAAATTCGACATAAGTCTGTCCAGCTTCCTTTTTATAGTTCCTGAATTTTTGCCGATAAGCCTCAGGGACTAACGCATAACCCCTTAAGATGCACTCCTTAACCAAATCATAATCCGAACTCTGTTGTATTGACAGGGATGCATAGATATCTCGGGCTTTGCCGAAAAGTACACATTGCAATAATTGAGTCCAATGCTCCCTTGGCCATTTCAAATTTTCAGCAACTTTTTCAAAATAGATAAAATATTTGTCTACTTCCTTTTCACTAAAAGGGGGAACTAACCTGATATTTTTGTAATGTCAAAACTTGAATCTGTATGTGAAGTGGAATCGTGCTTGCCACTTGCCAGCTCAAATTCTTTCATTCTAAGTTGAAATTCCCTTTCATCCTTCTCTCTTTGTAATTGTAACTGTTTATCTTTCTCCCTCTCCTGTCTCTCTCTCCTCTTTCTCAAATTGTAATTGTTTATCTTTCTCCCTCTCCTGTCTCTCTCTCTCTCTCTCCTCTTTCTCAAATTGTAATTGTCTCTCTTTCTCCTTTTCTTCAAACTGCATTTGCAATTGCTTCTCTTCAAATTGCAACTGCATTTGTTTCTCTTTTTCTTCTTTCTGAAACTCGAGCTTCCTTAACTCTACTTCCATTTTGAATTTCATTTTTAATTCTATTACTTTAATGTCAGTGTCTGTCATAGGCTTACTGACTGATGCCAAAACACTTTTATCAAAAATATTTTTCCCCACCAAATATTGGATCAAAATATTTTTAATTTCTTGTTTCGTTAAGGAAGATTTTGCTTCAGAAAGATCATACTTTCTGGCTAGTTCAAGCAACTCATCTTTTTTCAGACTATCCAACTGCCCCTGAGTTGGATTAGAAAGAAAAGTTTCCACTTTTGATGACATTGTGAATAAAAGCCTGTTGTTTTCACTTAAGATTTCAAATAAAAATGTAAAATAGTACTTGGGATTTAGAAACTAGGGGAATTTAAATTTCAAAAAAAAAATTTTTGAAATATTTAACCAATATTCTTATATCCCAAGGACGAGCAACCCAATTTTCTTTGTTACGTGACAAGGGCTCGTACTCAGTAACAAAGAAAAGAGTGAAAGCCAACAAGCTTTGTATATTTTAACAAAATAATTTATTTCCCTAGAAAACAATGTAAAAATTGGTAAATAGGACTTACGGTTTGTGAATTTAATCCAAAATTTGATCCTAAGAATGAAAACACAAGTCCTATCACTAAATAGTTCTATTAGAATCCAGGTTCAAATCTCGACGACATACAAATATGGAAGGCGATGACGTCAGATGTGGTCCAGTGTACGAATATCAACAATTCCTCACTTGAATCACAGTTTTTGTTTCCGAATAATTCCAGAATAAATTTCCATGAATAACTTTCAGAATTTTTATAAGAAAGTCAACTTGTTGAGTTTCCAGGAGAATAAATTATTAAATCCAAAAATCAGATGAAAAACAAACAATCTGGCAACAAATAAAAATAACACCTTGTTCCTTCAAGATGTTAAACGACTCTCCAGAAGAATATTAAGAATGCGTATTTAAACCCCAAAAACATCATTTCAAGTCTCGCGAGATGGGTCATGTGGTCTCTTACTACAAGAAAACTATCACGTACGCCAGTGTAACCCCACTTAAAAACCAATCACAAAAAAGCGTTGTTTACACATGGTGATCACGCAATCAAAGTATGGCCCTAATACTGACCAATCATTTTAACTGCCTGTTTACGAAGTTCCCAACCTAAGACGAACTAGGTTAACTATAAATAATTCTCATGTAACACTTTTACGTCTTAAATAAACAACATTTGCTAAAAGAAAATATCTAAGAATTTTGAATCCTTTCAATAATCATTACAATAAAATGTAATGAAACAAAAATAAAATAAAAAAGAATTTTAAAACTAACACACAAGCAATTTAATTACATATACGTAACAACTCGAATTCGCGCTGACAGAGGTGAAATGTGTGAGTGATCTGTAAATGCGAAAGCCTTAGTTGATTCGGCCAACCTGGAGCCCTTAGATATTTAAAGGCACATTTCTTCTTAATTAGCGAAATATTGAAAAAGACGCAAATATTACATAAAAATCTCATTGAAAGGTTACTTAAATTAGAGGAAAGACCGTTAAAAACAAGGATCAAATTTCAGGAATTATTGGAACTTACTAGTTTACAATGGCACAAAATGTTCAGATCGTGTTACAGTTTCAACGTAAAGGCGGTGATTTTACACCCCCCAAAAATATATCGTAAATTGGAGCATTCACTTAATCTCTCCCTGAATTGATGAAATGACTGAAAATCACGATATTAGTGAATTTTTATAGCTAAAGTTATACACCTGTTCATGGTTGATATTTTGGTATGACTCCGCCAGGGTTCGAACCCGCGACCTCCCGCATCCTAGTCGGATTAAATGTCTGAAAGAATCTAGTCATTCAAAGGCGCATTAAATTAACCCATGTGTTTTGGTTTGCATGAGGTCATTAAAAGATATAACAAGAATTGTCATTTTCCGGTTTTACGCTAACAGCTTAATCTGCGAGGATGTGACAAATACCACATGATAAACAGGTGACTGCAGTATAAAATGTAGGTCACATCTGCGTAATTCTGAAACATGTAGTACTATTTATGACACATCTAAATAAGTTACAAGATACTTCAGACATTAATGTCTGCGAACCTGAGCTAACACAATATAAGATGATAAATATAGGTCACAGTGATCTTATTGTACCTCAGCTGTTTAATGGTTAAGGTTACACACCTTCAGTATAAGCTACACGATTGTGCACCAAGATGTCTAAGAAACTGAGCTTACCACAAATGTTAACCAAAGGGTTGAGGAAGAGAGGGCCGAACAGCGGACAAACAAACATTATGAATAGGTAGCAATTGTTTCGATCTGCGGTAATGAAAAAGAAAAATAAAGTATGTGATGTAGTTTGATTAATTCTTAATAGCTACGCAGAATGACTCTGAGAGCATCAACTGATTTAATAAAAGTTCGCATGAAACGTTTGATAGGATTCATTGTATTTAAAAAATAGTTCTGAATATAATGTGCTGCACAACGAAGATATCTATTAGTGAACAATACGTCAGTGCAGCAATTCACATACTCCTCATGCATCTCTATAAACTTTCTCCGTCTGATTATCCCATTCTTAAATGTCATTTTGTATTCTTGTGTTGACATTTTGTTCATCCACTGGAAAACTACACTTCCGATTTCAGAGGCTTGCCTCTCAGGGATTCAGACAAAATCCCTTAGAGCTACATCATGGCTGTATGTAAAATGTTGCAAAGTTTGAATGATGTGCTCTTTCAAGACGTCAATCATGATAATGGATTGACGCACCGATGAGTGGTCATAGAGTAGATGGATATCTCGAAACACGTGTGCAGGCGTGGATTTAGTGTTCCACAAACACTTTGGAGCCATAAAAATGTATACTGACACAAGCAGATTCAGGCACAGTAACCTGGACAACAGGACATTTTGTGTCGAAATAAAATTTGTATACAACTCCAGTGACAGTCCAAGCACGTTGAACGATTTGTAATATCCCCATGATTTATCTTCAGCAAACTTTATCAGTTTCTCCCGAGTCATCACAGCTGGCAATCTGTTTCAAACGTCTCAAGTCAGTCTTCTCTTCTTTGCTTAGTAGCTCTTTGGCAATTATAATCCGCTTGAGTATGCTTTTGATCATCCGACAGCAAATGCGGGACCCGTCTATCTAAGCTTCAAATGGTTCTTCAGCATGCCAAAAACAGTTGATCAATTAAAAACCATGATAATATAAAAAATATATTAAGCTATTTATTGAGCATCTTCATCAACTGCAACCGTCAGAATAGTCATTTTCCGTTCATCAATCGCAGACAACGATCTTCCAGAACGCGGGTCAACTTCCATAGATTCAGGACCATCTATAAAACGGTGAAACTGCCAAAACTTTGTAGGGTAGGACAGAGAATCTCGTTTGTAACTTTTATCCAAAATGGCCTAACATCAGTCGATCAGTAGAAGAGTACCGAAAGAGCGCCAGGATTTTTACATTTACATTATAGTCGAAGAGCACCGAAAGAGCGCCAGGATTGTACATTATCGAAAGTGTCAGGATTTCTACATTATGGTTTCTGCTCAGTTGCAGAAGTGTATACTCCTTCTCAGACATTTTGATGTCACTGTCATTCACCCACGTTAAAACAAACGAATATACATGTATATACAGATGTCTGGTGTTCTGTAAGGACAGCTGCATATGATTGTATAAAGCTTTATTTAATCCGTTGATCTGCATTAATTGTCCTGATAGGTTTGAAGGAACTAACAAGTCATAACAAATAATCAGACATTTTCAAATATTCCTCGATACAAAAGGAAAACAAAATACTAATCTGTTCAGAATAAAATTTTCCAGTAAGGACTTAATGGTATGAGATTATTAATCAGGTGTTAACTTAAGATTTCAAAAGCTGCCGAGAAGTTATCCATATCCCAACGCCAAGTTTAAGTATAATAAAATGTCGCTAGTGTATATCACTGAAGCTGCGGTCGACCCATCAATACACCCGGCGATGAACAGGATTCAGACATAATTGGACACAGCAATCTATTATGTATCATTACCTGGTCCAACACCTCTGAGTTAGCTGAAAGACAACTGAACCATGCAAGACATGATATGCAATCTCTGGCGCATTTTGTATAGCTATACAAGAAATGGTCGTTTAAACATTACAATCGGTATTGTATTGAACTAAATGATACAAACATTCGTGCATGCAATCTAGGTACAAGAATGAGTATATGGAATTGCAAGAACCTGGACTCATCCCTGCCCTTTACTACATACACCACTCAAAATCTACGCCAACTTGTCAATTAAGATAAAATATGGCCAACTCGACAATAGCAGCTATGTAATAAAAATCGCATTAAGCCATGTGACTGACATAATGAAAACCTAGAAACATTCGGACGAATCTAACAAAGCAAAATACCTATCAGTTACAAATGGTAGGAATTAATTACGAATCTCCCCACCTCACAGATATAAACTGCCATCACTGAGACAACATAATGATATGGCTTAACCCCTTGTGCATATTCTAGAAAATTCAATCATTGAGTATGCATCGTTAGAACAAACAGCGAATGAGAAACATACAGTTAAGTAAGCAGCTCCCACAAGTTGAGTTCCATATTACTGCCGACAGCTCGCACGTACCGCAATAAGTAGGTCAAATAAATGCATACGGTCTTTTTTCTTCCTAATCTAAAGATGGTTTCGAAACAAAATGCGGAATGGTGATGAGGTGATGTCGCCTTGTACGCATCTTTAATTATTCAGGCACTTGTAATGATTCACATTCTTATCACTTTCACAAATATTTACTGTTCTTAATCGAATAAGAATACAAACGTTTAGTTAACACGCAAATATGTGCATACCTGTCAATACCAACAGAGGAATAAATAGACTTCTGACGTCATTTTATTAATGATGATGTCCAGTTATCCACTTCTGTCTTTCAGAAGCCATTTTTGTAGAGGTACCTAATGTTTCAGTGGAAAAATATTCTGGTGTCATCCCCACACACTGAAGAAAACCATTATAACTATAGGCATGACCCTACATATTAATTCAACTCATTATGACTATAGGGATGGCGTTACATACTAAATAGATGCTTTATGACTATGGCCATGGTTTTACATACCAAAGGCAAGCGTTATAACTAAAGGCATGGCTTTACATACTGAACGTAAGCGGTGTGACTAAAGGCATGGCTTTACATACCAAAGGCAAGCGTTGTGACTAAAGGCATGGTTTTACATATCAAAGGCAAGCGTTGTGACTAAAGGCATGGCTTTACATACTGAACGCAAGCGTTATGGCTAAAGGCATGGTTTTACATACTAAACAAAACCATTATGACTATCGGCATGGCTTTACAGCGATGTTCGGTGACAATAGTATAAAATCAATTCCGGTTCGTTGTAAACATCCTGACCTATATATTCCGTAGGATTGACCCTTTAAATAAATAAATTGATTGAGACTTATCCTTAAAAAAAAAAAATAAAGTTCATAGCTTTCCAGAAAGCAAAATAGAATTTGTTGAACTTTTAAGTCCTATGCCAGTGTAGGTTGTTGAACCTGTTAACTGCGTATTCTTCTGCTTGTATTCAATATTTGATATTTGTGCAAATGAAAGCCTCCTAACTTACACTTCTGTTAACCAGAACAAGTCAATGTGATATTAGTATAACTAAAAGGCTCCTAACTTAATCTTGTGTTAACCAGAACACGGCAATGTAATATTAATGTAAATAAAAATATCCCATCTTAAACTTGTGTTAACTATAACATGTCAGTGTAATATTAGTGTAAATAAAAGCCTCCTAATTTAAATTTGTGTTAACTAGAACACGTCAATGTAATATTCATTGTAAAAAATAAAAACTCCTAACGTTAACTTCTGTGAACCAGAACATGTCATTGGCATCGAATTTTTGAGGAAAAATGTAGACCATTGTACAACACTAAGTTATATTCTCCCTATAGCACATATTGTACAATGTATTTAAGCAAATGTCATGTGCAACATTGGATACGTGCGTATCTATCATATTCTTTAGGATGACTTGAACCAAGACAGCTAGATGTGTGGGATGCTGTGCGTTTTTGCACTTGTGTATTTGCGGGAATGATTTGGATGCTATATTAATTTCCTTTCACTTGTTTCCTTCCACATTTATTTCTATTTATTACACTCCTGGGAAAACAATTTATCTGAGCTACAATCCTGTATTATTTGGTGCCTGGATGACACATTGTATTTGATAAGTGCAAGTTCTTGGTATGCTTTTAAAATAAATCATCGTCTTATAATTTTACTGTTTAATATTTGAGTTAAGTGTGCAATCTTAAAATCCATGGTACTTTTCTAAAACAAGTGTGTAATTTCTTATCTAATTCGATATATAGCTGCCAAAATATAGTCAATTCATTTGCAATCTCAATTTTCATTGGTTGTAAGAAACCTTAGTAACGTGTCACTTTTACCTAGTTGACACCAATGAAACAAACTAAGAACCCATCATGCTACTTAAGGAAGCGGCTAGAGGCCGTTGAAACTGGATCTTTCATAGTTTTGTTTCACATATTGATGTTAGTGTCTTCATCATTTAAGGGGCAGAGACCTTCTTATCGAACAGCGGCACCTAATCGTATGCCCAAATTGATTACTGAAAATCGGCTCTTATTTTCTGTCCCTTTCTCGCTGTCACGTTTCCATTAAATGAATATTGTTTCCTGCTCAAATGAGGGATCAGGGGATCTACTCACATCAGTTATTGACCTACTAATGTTATCTCTTAATGAATAAAGGGCATTTTATGATGTCATTCTTAATATCAGATTTCATTCCACTTTACAATAGCAATTATCTAATTAAGCATCGGATAAGGTAAATGACCTCAGTCACTATTAAGATAGTAATCGTAAACGTTATAGAAAGCATGAATGCCCCTTCAGTTCCGAAACTGGTTGTGAATTCATATAAAGCATTTATCGACCGATAACAAGGGCATGGTGAACATGATGATGCATATGCTTAATAAGCCTCCTTAACTGATATTTTTTGTAGAAGTCGTTTTTCTTCATTCAGCTAGAGTTACCTTGTCCTTTGACCTTTTTGACTATAAATAAGTAGTCTTCTTTCTTACCCCACGTGCAAGCCATCCATTAAAGTTTATCCAGGTATGTGATGTAAAACAAAGGTTATTGAGAAGACACGTATTTCATTTTTACAGTCTCCGTGATCTTGGTTTGTGATCTTTTGAGTACACAACCAACAGGAGTCTTTCTTTTTCCCAGGTGCAAACCATTCAGTTTCTTAATTGCAGACGACTCTAATGTTCGGAAACTATTTGTCTTAGCTGTCACCGTGACCTTGACCTATGAACGTTTGATCTCGAAACAGATTGGTTTCTTCCTTACTTCAAATGCAAGCCGTCCAGTCTGGTAACTATATCCAATCGAGTTATTGTGGGGACAGACAGACGGACGGATGAACATCATAATATTAAACAATTCGCCTTTAAACGAGAGTATAAAAAGGAAGGAGAATGAAACATATTGATAAATAGGGAAAGATGATGGAAAGTCATCAATTTATAATCATTTAAAATACCGCAAATAAAAAGTACTAGATATTGTTCCACCACTGAATTCCATATAATGATTTAAATTCTATCAAAGGAGTTTAAGAACTGAAAATATTGTTTTAGTACCTTTCAGAACACCTAACGTCTTATTAATCTTTGGTATTTCATCTGTTCAGAGCAATGTTTCTTATTTCATATCCTGTACTGCAAACGATTCATCGAAAGAGTATCTGTAAAATCCTATTCAAGTAAAATGGCTTTTCCTTATCATTCACCACGCATTAGGAAGGCTTTAAATACCTCTGACATTCATTAGGTATCTCCAGTTTGACAGCTCATTTATTGATTAATGAACACACACTTTGTGAATCTCATTAAATAGGGATATATGCGATGAAGAAAATTGCTTCCAAACCTCTTTTTATTCTGAACACGACAAACATATTTTCACAACTTATCCTCTTTAGCATGTGAATGTATGGAGGAATGTCAATCTCTCTCTCTCTCTCTCTCTCTCTCTCTCTCTCTCTCTCTCTCTCTCTCTCTCTCTCTCTCTCTCTCTGTTTCTTCCTTGTATAATCAATGATATTCTGCTTGCTGGATGATAATCATGTAACTGAGAGACAGTTTCACAATTCTTAACTTTCCGTCGCAGTTAGGTACAGAAAGAAAACTTTATCACTTGACAGAAATGATGTACTTTTGTTTACACAACGAATACGTCTGGTATAATTAAAATATTAGCGGTAACACGATCGTTATCAGAAGGACTAGTCCTGTTTTGCTTCCAGTGCATTTTTCATTGGCACTTGGACACTCAGTCATTATAAATAATAAGGCTTAAACATTTTATACAATAAAATACTGCCGGATATTTCACTTACAATGAACCGTAAGTAGTAGTTTTGAGGTCTTTACTGCTTTCATAAAAAAAAGAAAACATACATTAATCTTACCACTCCTACTTATTAGGTCCTTCAAATTTAAGTCACTATTTTTCACTTGTGACATTCCAAAAGCTTTGAGCAGTGGCTAAGACATTACATCTTACTGAATATGAATCAAAATATTGCACCATATAAACAATACCATCATAAGCTTCATTCATGGGTAGAAGGAAGATGAAAGCAAAAAGTGTTTCATTTTGAGTTCAGTCAGTATATTTGTGTGTCAGTTTTCTATATTTTGTACGGGAGCTGCTCTTTGTTTTGTTGTGTTAATTAGAAATAGGTATGTTTGTTTTGAATGACCATGCCGTGTTTGCTGAATGCTTGAATAAAAGCCATATGAAAACACGTGCCTCATTTTCGACTCTGCAATTTTGGAGTGGAACTGTTCTGGTTTGAAAGCTATATGAACAAAGACTGCCCAGTCAAACCAAAATCTCTCATTGATTGACATGATATTATTTCTCTCTGCAGATACTGAGGATAGATGATTATTATTTTTATTTATTATTTTCTATATCATCGCTGTTTCTTTTTGCCTGAATATAACTGCATCGAATATATTTTTGGATCAATACCATTTACGAGCTAATTAAAGAAAATACTAATAAACATTCAAATTAAACGACTCTCTTGTGTGAATTTAAATGCACTGAAAAATGGGGCAATTCGAATTCGAAAGCATTGGAATATGGTCGATCCGAATTCGAAAGGATCTGAGTATGGGGCTGTTCGAATTTCGAAAGCAGTGAAATATGGTCGATCCGAATTCGAACGGATCTGAGTATGGGGAAATTCGAATTCGAAAGCATTGGAATGTGGTCGATCCGAATTCGAAAGGATCTGAGTATGGGGCTGTTTGAATTTCGAAAGCATTGGAATATGGTCGATCCGAATTCGAACGGATCTGAGTATGGGGCAATTCGAATTTCGAAAGCATTGGAATATGGTCGATCCGAATTCGAACGGATCTGAGTATGGGGCAATTCGAATTCGAAAGCATTGGAATATGGTCGATCCGAATTCGAAAGGATCTGAGTATAGGGCTGTTCGAATTTTGAAAGCATATGGGATTCTTTTATATGATGTTGGTATAAATATATATATATATATATATATATATATATATATATATACTCATATATATATATATATATATATATATATATATATATACTCTTATATATACTATATATATATATATATATATATATATATATACAGGAAATGTATGGAATGAAAGTCAGTCCGTACATTATTGTCAGATATTATTGATAGAAAACTAATCCGTAATACTTTGTTAGACATCATGTGTCCTGGCAAAGAAAGTTTCTGTTGAGGAAATTGCTCTTCATATGCTCTTTAATTTAATAGTTCACCCCAGACAAAACTTTTGAATCCTATATTGATAATAAAACCTAGAAAATACGTGATTCTAGCGATTGGCAATGTCTTTACCCGTTGTTATTGCAACACATGGTTTTAACAGAGGAAAACTTCAGACTTTAAGATACTAAATTTGTTGCATATCATGGAAGATGTCATCTAAAACGTTTATGAGTTCGGCAATAAAAAACAATAAAACGTATAGGCTGTTACTGAAATTACCCAAAATACACAGGCCTTCTTCAGAATATATATATATATATATATATATATATATATATATACACTTATATATATATATATATATACTTATATATATATACTACTAACTATATATATATATATAATAATAATAATATATATATATATATATATATATATATATATAATGATTGATTCACATGAATTTTATATACTATATAACTGATCATGTATGGAAGGAAAGTAGGAAATGCAATTAAGTGAATCGACTTGGCTATTAAATTGTTCACTTATATGTGTTCCACGACATATCGACATCTTGATGAAATTCTGTTATAATAAGTAATTAATTCTGCAGAAGAATATTCCACAATGCAAAATAGCAATAAAATCACGAATCTGTAAATACGATTATCACTACATTTGGTTTTCTTTTGATATTGTGCTATCAGGATGAATATTTTTGTATAGTTAACTTGTATTGTTTTGTTAATGCCCACGAGGGTGTTACGTATTTTGTTTAGCTTGTCTAAAATTGGGTTTACAGCCGTATAAATGTTTATCTCAACAGCATGTTTATTGAAACTTTTATACGTTAAATGATATGGAATATCAATAACAATACCCAACATGCAAAGATCTTAAATTTGAAATTGAAGTTTTCCTTTATCAATACATTTATTTCAGACTTTTTGGCTTTTATAATTACACATTAATTTTTCCCAAGAGAGAAATCAAACATATGTTTAAAAGTGATGTTCTCTTTCCCCTATCGATTGTTTTTCTCTGTGGATCCCAAATACAATTGTTTTCATTTTCAAACCTCACATAGGAGTTGTAAACATTAACTTTTTCTTTTTACATTTAAATGTACGAAACAGATTCAGTATAAATAGTTCCTTATTTTCCGAAGATTCGCGGAATAACTTTGGAATGCATTTCACCTAATATATGATTGGGGGTTTTTTCCTTCAAAATTTAGCTGCTTTTCGGATCTTCTGGAGGACTAATGCTCAAGGATGAAATATTTATTTATTTATATATTTATTTATTATTTATTTACTCATTTATTCAGTCACACTTTCCTTTCCACTCTATACCTTTCCAGCATTCGAGATTAAGGTACGAAAGTTTTCATACATTATCATTTGACGGTGTGCTTTGTTTCTCATTGGGTTCTTATCTTAAAGGTCAAGGTCTCAAACCAATAGTTTAAGTTCTCCATCACACATTCCTTTCATCATATTAATAATATACCTATTACAGAACAAGGGATGAAACTGTATACAAATGCATCATCATAAGCAGTATTTAGAGTCAAGGTCACGGGTCCATATTTTTATTTTTCCATCACATTTCGTCTTTTGACTCTGTAAGATTAGTGTTGTGCAGGGAATAGAACTTGGTATACTTGTATACTGTGACTTCAAGATATGTTGCATTACATAGATCGGTCCATATCTTCAAAAACAAGGCCACATATTTACATTTTTATAGTTTCTTTCCTTTCTGTTTTGTATTTTAAGAAATTGTTTCAGATTCCAGAATGAACAAAGGGACACCTAAATTGTTCTGTTTCATGACATCCGATGTATTAAGGTTTTATAGATGTAAATCAAATTTAAGATATAGATCAAGTTAACTAATCCTAGTAATTAGAACATATAATTGGATTTTCACGTGATTTAACCAATTTCTGGTAAGCTATGTAATCTTGGTAATGCATGTGATTGACGCTATCGCTAAGTGCGTCTTTCCGTAAACATTTCATTTCCTATTCTTGGAACACGTGTCAGGTAACTTGAGAGAGGTGCCTTTAGATATTTAGATATTTCCGCATTACATATTTTGTACGCAGTATTCACATTCACTTCTACAGTTGGGGATACACGTGCCCTATGGTAAATCAGAGGGTACACATATATATTAACTAGGTACACTGCTTGAAAATCAAATCTCTGGTAAGCAACGGTATAATATTTGTCAAACGTTATACAGTATATATTATACTATGTTTCTTGCCAATGAGGTCTAGTCTAGTATGAGGGCTGAATTACCCCAAAGTCTACATAGATTTTATTGTATCTGCTGAAATGTATTCTTCACGAATCTGACATGAATTGTGCAACTGACTGGATTGTTTGTTGGGGTTTTGTCTTTTTTGCTGGAGTTGTTTTTCGGGGATGGGCGGGTGTGGGCGGGCGTGGAGTTGAGAGCTTTTTGTGTTTTTTAATGTATTGTGTGTTGGTGTAAATTATTATGTCTGGTGTAATTTCAGTAAAGGATACTTTTTTAGAAAAAAGATAATAAATGAATGAATTCACTCAATAGTAACCTGCTGGGTTACCTCTCAGATAACTTCACTGTATTGACTACGCCGTTATATATATGTAAGTTCATACATATTATATAATATTTCTCCTAATTCTCAGCCATGAAATTTATATTTTGTACCTCATGTGTATGCTGAGTTGGCATCGAAATTGATTTCCTTATTCGATCCATCTGAATGTATGATTACTTACCCAGAATCGGATGACTATATCGCCTTTCTCTCTGCGAGAGGAAACTGTTGCGGTCTTTGTCTGTGCATAACGACATGACAAAAGAAGTTGATCTCGTGTCTCTCTCTCTACCTTGTTGCTATCTAATCTGATATATAGGTAAGTAATTCCTCTTTAAATCTTAATATTTTTATTGGGAGATCTACTTTTTTGCATAGTGCTTTACTGTTACATTTTAAAGAAATCTAATAGGCTGCTACTTGAAACTCTTTCAAAACTTTCAAGAGATAAAAAATTGATCATCGCCGTTGTTAAAACAGCACTGTCTTTCTTGTTCGGTCATGGAGCAATGATACGATGGGTATTCAAAAGTCCTGAATATTAATGAGCGGTACAACATAGTTCCTTATTAGTCAACAATACGCCACTGCATCCTTTTAAAGTACTTCCCGTGGATCTCTAGAGACTTTTCAGTCCAATTATTAAATGCCAATTTTGGTATGTTATTCATGCACTGAGAAATTGCACTTATACTTTTTGGTGGTTTTCATATTGTGGGTCCCTCAGCAAATCTATGATAACTCAGTAAGCCAAACACGACTTGGAGCTACATCAGGACAGTATGGGCTGTATGGAGGATGTGACAAAGTCTGGATGCTGTCGTCCTTAGGGAATCAGTAATGATGACGGATGTATTCCCCGGCGCGTTGTCATAGAGCGCAACTATTGGCGACACTTTGGGGGCATAAAGATGTTCAGTAACAATAGTAAAGTCAGACACATATACCTAAACGACCGGGCCTTTTATATCGAAAAATAATGTTTATAAAACTTTAGTGACAGTCCTTGTGTTACTTAAAGTGCCTACTGGATTTCTCCTATCCAGATTGTATTATTTATTCTTGAATTTGTTACAGAAAAGTAAATACGTGTTTTATCATCCGTGATAATCTCATTCAAACGTCTCTGGTCGCTGTTTTCATATTTGGCGATTGTTTTTTTATGATTTCAACATGAGTCTGTTTTTGACCAGCCGTCAACAAATACGGGACCAATCTTAAACAAACGTTTCTGAACTGAAATGATTATTCAATATATGCAAAAAAAAACAGCTGATAACAAATGACAGTCATAATCAAAATACAGCATATTGTGTATGGAACTTCATCATTTGGCCCTTTCACTTCAGCCACTTCCGCTCATCAATCGCGCATAACGATCAAGAACGTAAGTATTCATCGCGACCATCTTTAAAAAGGCGAAACCACTGTAAAAACAAATTGTACGACTTGACAGAGAGTTGCACACGTATACTTTATCAAAGTCGGTCTTGATATCAGTCAGAAAATACCTTAAATCAGCTGGATGTTCTCAATATCCTCTTTGCGCAGTAAAGGAATTGTTCGTCTCCGCCTTTTTACGTAACTGTCATTTACCTATGTTACGTCACACACATATATCTACCAACTTTCGGCGTTCTGCACACACAACTGTTGAACATTTTATGGAACGCTATTTGTGTTATTCATCGGCTTTAAATTTATTGACAGATTCAAAGAAGCAAGAAACTATAACGAAATATTCAAACCTTTCAAATCACTCTCGTAGTTTGTAAATAGTAGGTAATACTGGTTTGGAATATTTAGTTGTAACAAATGTTTCATTTTCATGTGACTTTGATGTGTTTTCTTCATAGATAATGAATATTGTAATCCACTTAGATAAGCTGGATTTAACTAATTAATTATTTCAGCATACATTACCATTTCTCCATTACACATATTCCCCGCTACATGTACTACATGAAAGAGGTGAATAATTTAAAAGGACCTAACTCAATCAAGTTAATCCTATTTATTTTATTTATACGGGTCCATTTAATTTTGCTTTGTGTCTGTCTTAATTTCAAATTACTCTGCAGTTATCGCCCAATTTGATTCGTGTACCTTGGATCCATTCATGCAGAATATTGTATGATTCTGTTCGACATTTGCCTAATCTAACTATGGATTTCACCAGGGATGAACTCTATGACTCTGAGCAATATTCGCTTTTGTCCAGTCAGTGACTAAATACTCTTAAAGTTTTCTCTAATTGTTATTACTTGTATGGGGCTCTTTGGGGCACAAGAGGAATTAACATTAGCCCATAGTTTCACATTAGGACTCACTTGGGGGATAAAACTGTACACCGGTTTTACATTCGAAGAAACTTGGGAGTACATTTGAATCCAATGTTATTGTTTTAGTTATAGTTCATTTTTCATGTTCAAAACTGCATAGGACACAATGAGAATTGTCATGGAGGTGGAACTTGGGGACATAACGGGAAATCTTATGTATTTTTGATGATAGTCCCTTTTCCCAGTTGAAAACTGCATGAGGCAGAACGGGCATTCTCGCACATTCAAACACAATAGAAGGGGTAAGGGGTTTTAAGTTTTGTGTGTATGTGTGTGATTTGGATTTTTAACTTAGCTTTAACAATTTTTCAGTCATATCGCTACGATGTCTGCAGTGTGACAGTTTATTGTGCTGTCTAGCACTGGGGCATCATGCCATAGACATGTAGCATCATGTCCCGCCCAGTCACATTATCCTGACACCAGGCCGACCAGTCCTAACACTAGCCTCTTAATGCTGAGCGCCAAGCGAGCCAGCTGTTAGTACCATTTTTACAAGTCTTTGTTATGACTCGGCCGGGGTTCGAACCCGCGACCTCCCGCATCCGAGGCGGACGCTCTAACCACTAGGTCACCGAAGCGGTCGGTTTTAAGTTTTAGATTTAAATCACACAGATATACAAACATATACAAACACAAAAACAGATGTTTGGCATATAGGATTAGTATCTCTCTTTTCTACAGATCTGAGTGGTCCTGAAAAGGGCCGTTGGCGTTTGATAACCAAAGTCGGGTAACATAAGTGGCACAGTTTCATTGGGGTTTGTTTCTCAGCAAACTTCCCCTCACAGCATGCCATTTACGGAGACTCTTTTCAGATAGCGTTGTCTCTCATGGTGATTACCCATAATGCCTTCACATAGGCTTGGTAGTCAGGGTTGAACAGCATGTTGGAAATGATGGTCGATGGCTTTCGTGTTGTCCATTTCTAGTTTATGTTAGTGTGGGCACTTCTATGGGCTCTGATTATCATAAACAAGTAAAACTTTGAGGTACCCCCTGTGATGTAAAAAAAAATTTGATATATTTTAGTTTTTCCTCCCCGGTCTGTATTAGTGGGTATTTTTTTTATAACATAAGAAAGAATTTTAGTGTAGAAAAGTTTATTATAGTTATTTTTGTTTCTTTTCTTCTTGCTTATATATATATATATATATATATATATATATATATATA
>JAECUM010027781.1:0-56228 GCA_016617855.1 Megalonaias nervosa | reverse complement strand
CATATCCTAATGTCCACGGTGATTTATTCATATTCAGCGCATTCTCAACGATATTAATATCGACTAAAACAATATCATTCAAGACAAGATTCTGTACTCGGACACTTTCAGTGTCTCCACCAGGAATTTCAACATCAATATTCTGTCGTCGAGTATCTGTTGGGCGATAACACAAAGGTACAGGTAGATCTGAAAACTTTTCTTTATGTAACATAAATAATTTATCCTGTAGTTCATCACGAACTATCTTTCTACTCGCAACTATTAAATCAGCGGGATTCCATAAAGTCCAAAAATCATTCATAGAAGTCTCTGGAATTACTCCTCGCATTATCTCACATTGTACTCTGTCTGGTTGAAGTCTGATTAACCTTTTAAATTCCTTCAGCGGTTCATCAATAGCTCTATAGTCATCATTTATTTCCTCGTAATAATCTACGTTATTCTTCAGCCATTCATGTGGAGACTGTCCAATAAAAGGTGGTGGTTGACCATGATCACCACACATTATTATAGCAGTATTCTTCGTCAATAAACATTCAAGAAATGTTTTTAATATTTCTAACGACACCGTGCATATCTCGTCCCATATAATATATTTAGGTATATATTTTTCACCCATTCTCTCAGGAGTCCATGTGTCTCCACACCATCTAAAGAAACTATGATAAGTACACGATTTTACTCCTCGCTCTTTTATTTCTCTGGCTAATTTATGTGTCGGTGTCAAAACAATTATATCTGAACTATTATTCATGAATAATTTAATCACACGTGTTGTTTTACCTGAACCACCGCATCCGTTAAGATAAATAGTTTTATGTCTAGCCACAGGATCATATACAGATGGTGCTGATGACTTTGATACCTGATTATTATTTTTGTAATATATTTCCTTAATTTCAACGTCGGCGGATTCAGAATAACTAAGTATATTTTCCTGTTTTATTCTCCATGATCCCCATTCACCATTACCAAGTAGCGGTTTTAATAAATCCGTATATTTTTTATTTATATAAAACGAATCCGTGGCGACTCTGACAACATCACGAGAAAATCTATTTATCATATACAGTAGATTTATAGAAACATATGCCAACATAGATGATCTTAAATGAGTAAATTGTGGTGAGTCACCATCAAGATAACTCACAATTGTACCTAGTTTGGTTCCGTCTGACAAATAAGCATTACTCCGATTTATAAATGTGTTTTTTCTGTTGTATCAGCGATTATAAAATCGAGTTCAGCATCGTCCATAATCAATCTTGTACAATGTCTTTTATGATCATATGCTCCTCCTTGAGTGAATTTACCAATTATCTTTCTACCAAGATCTTTTGCAAGTTTTTCATCGTGCTCGTCTCTGCATTTACATATATTATTAGTAATTTTAATAATGTCATCTTCATTAAGATTAGGGAATTCTTTCCTGGCATCATCAATATTAAATCTATTTGGTTCTGGTAACCAAACTTGCTTCTGTGGACTATATGATATAATCGCCTCACTCACCTGTAAAGATATTAAAATTCCAACATCAAACATATATCGCAATAGTACTATTGGGACCCAACATTTTTCTGAAAAATGTCTTCCAAACCAAACATAAGTAATCGGAGGGAGATTTTCTGCAAACTCGAATGATTCTACATGAGCAAATCCGGTTAAATCAAAATCTGGTAAATGTCTGTTTATCGCAACTCTGGTCATTTCGTGTGATGGATGTCCGAATCTCTTAAAGTATTCAGAACATTCTCCATATCCAAGAAAACTTCCAGGATAACACGCTACCATATCGACGGATATAACGTCACTATAGTTGTATTTAGTATTCCATAATCCTCCGTGTCCATATTCTACGCAACTTTTATGAATATCCTCAAGAAATTCCGATCGTGTTGGTTTCCATAAATTTTTCTCCTGAGCAAAATGAGCTGCTACGGATGGAACTGTAAAACAATTATTTAATAATTGTCTAACTTTGACATCGTCTGAAGTATATTCACGCCAAAGGCGCTGCGCAAGATTTTCCATTTCTACATTAAGAGATTCTCTACGGTAAATGTCACCATTAGGCCGTACAAACTGATCGTAACGATCATATTCTGAATTTTGAAATAACCAAACAGATACAGGGTCACTTTTACTGATATTTTTGATAAAATCAAATATATGACCATCATAAAATTTAACTTTTCTATCTCGTGGAAATATTGTTACTGCTGAGGTCCATGCGTGCGAATTATGATCAATAATATCTATTGGAGCTCCATTTTTGTGTATTTTGGTTTATATAAAATCTCTCCCGTCAGCGTTTTTACCGTTATTGGAAATCTTAATTTCTTTTCTAGTTCAGCGACATCTTTGATAGACGCTCCGGTATCTTTAACTGATTCTGCCCAAGTATTTATTTTTTACGTCGTAAATCTGTTAAACCATTACCACGTATCGCGTTTGTAAAATGTTCTGTAACTCGTTCAGCTACACAGTTTATTCTTGAATCTGACAGTTTCATAGGTTTTAGATCCCCGACGTCAGGTTTATTATTCAGCGGATATATTGCATATGCGACTGCAGTAACTGGGTAGCTCCGTTCATAATATACCTTATCAATACCAGTCAGTATTCCGGGTTTAGATTTATTATTTAAGAGAACAATATTATTTCCTGATTGTATGTGTACTGGATCGCGTTTGTCACGAATAATCTAAATATCTTCTTTTGTATTTACAATAAATTTTATTAAAATAAAATATTTTTGATCATCAAGGTGATTAATAATTATTTTTCCTCGTTTGTCATTCATCATATTAATAACATTTCCGACTCTGAATGTTGACCATACATGAGCAGCACCATCGTCACGAAATTCATTTTTTGCTTCACGAATACGTTCGATTATATCCTCATCCGTTAATGCCAGATCTTGCATCAAAGTACTAAATTTATATTCTGATAATCGATCGAGATCGAATCTGGCTTTTTTAGTTTCAATCATGGATAATTCCTCCATATAATTAAAACAAATATTTAAATTAAAATTTTAGTATATATATAATGTTTGAAACAAAAAACAAATGTGCTTGGCTCAAAATTGGATATACTTCTCATTGTAATAAATCGTGTGTGAACAAATACTGCGGAAATCATGCACAAAGTTTCAAAAATGGAAGTACAGGACCAATACCGTGTGTGCAATGTGGTGTTGGAGTCAGAGGAAAAACTCCATTGTGTATAAAATGTGGCGGAAAAAAATATAGAGAACTAAAACGATATTATGACAAAAAAAATACATCTCCAGGTATATCTCCTATAAAAACCGTAGAAGATTATCTGGTTAGATTTCAAAACAATGATTTAGACAAATAATATTATATATATAAAATGACTCAGACAAATCAGACTTATGATGAAATGATCGACAATGATATTATAAGAGAATTAAGAAAAGAAGCATTTCGTAATAAATACGAATTTGTGAAACATCCAATATATACAAATTATGAAGCGTCTCGAGATGGTGTAATCAGAAACTGCAGATTGAAAAAAACAGTAGGTAATGTTGATAATCTTGGTTATTTTAGATTTAGTGTTGCTAAGGGAAAAAAATACTTATCAAGTAGATTCGTATTTGAATGTTTTCATGGAGTAGTTGAAAATGGACTTGTAGTTGATCACATTGATGGAGATCCCAAAAATAATCGGTTATCTAACCTGCAAGCTATTACACAGAGTCAGAATACTGCACGTGGAAATACTGGAAAATGTAAGGTATTTACAAAGAGAGCTGTTAAATCCATAAATACAGAAACAGACCAAGAAATAACTTTTGAATCAATGAATGCAGCTGCCAGATATTTTGGTATTTGCATACCTTCAGTACGATTTGTCGCAAATAAAGTATATAAATCTACATTTTCAATAAAATATAACCAGCATATAATATTTGAATATATCTAACTCTGTCTTCCTAATAAATAAATTGTATATATTTCGACTCTATATTTTGCCATGAGTACCTTCACCGTCGCTGCTCTCAGTGTCACTCTCATTTTTGACAGAATCAAATAATATAATCTTTCTTAATTGCATTACACGATTATCCACGATCTTTTTTTTCTCGTATTCACGAGATAGTTCGGATCTAATATTTTCGATCGAACGTGCAAGAGACGCAAATAGCTTTACCTGCTTTTCATTTACCACCGCCAAGGATTCTAGCATAGACTGATAAATTGATTTTACAAATTTATAATTGGATGGTAATGTGTATTTATTGTCAGTTTTTCTTTGTTTTAATATTTCATAATAGCATAATATTTTTTCAGGATCGAGATTATCAGATATATTTATTCCGTTATGCTTTAATTTTTTAATAGCAGAAATAATATCATTTATATTTTCCTGGTTCATTATATAATAATTATTTCTTTAAAATAAATAATATCAGTCTCTGAATAATTATTTAAAAAAATGTAGTCCCCATAAACCCATCAGATTAAAAAAAATATATTATTTCAGAATCAGATTATTTTTTCCCTTATTATATTAGGAAATATTTAATCAGACGTTCTACGAGCGTATATATAAATTAATATTAAGAGATTCTTGTCTTAGATCCAAAATATTTCCTGCCTGGTCAGTGAGTTTGAAATTTATTCTTGTCAGAAATGGATTATGAACTCGCAGGTACACGGGGTTAATTGGTTCAGACACAATTAGCCAACCTGGCGGGTCTTTAGGGCTAAATGAATATAGTATATACCCCTGTTCCGCAGTGCCACTGCGGTGATTAGATTTTGAAAGATCTACTTGATAACTGTCATCAATTACGTCACATACCAGATTGACTGCAATTGTTGTTGTTATATTAACAATACCAGGTGAGATATGGCGACCACCACCGTGTGGATCATTATTATATTTAAGAATAGTTGGTGTAGGTATTAATTTTTTCCATGAATCACATATTCTTTTAAATTGTTCATCAATAAGATCATTAACTGATTTCTTTAGCTCTTTAGAATTAAATCCAGGAATTATAAATGTTGATAGTTGTTCTCGCGTAATTCCGAAATGTTTTAGAAATATTATTGTGAACAGAAGATTTAGTCTAACACCTCGAGGTGGACCGTCTTCATCAACTATATATAACTCTTTATACCGTCTATCTGCTGTTATGTTCACTAATTTTTTTTCTCTGTTAACAATAATATCATTCATGAAATCTAGGTCTGAAGCAACTTGATTCAAATGTTGTATTACTTCAATTATTTGATTTTTTAAGTCATCGTTGTAGGAATTGTTAATGCTGGAAAATAAATTTCTTAGATAATTAAGTATACGTCCATGTTCAGACTTAATTGTACTAGCATATG
Source organism: Megalonaias nervosa (assembly GCA_016617855.1). NCBI lineage: Eukaryota > Metazoa > Mollusca > Bivalvia > Unionida > Unionidae > Megalonaias > Megalonaias nervosa. Next base: position 50,847 of record JAECUM010027781.1, on the reverse strand, counting down.
AATTTATTTCATCAACATCAAGTACTATTATTTTACCTTTTTTACCATCAACTATTTTTGTAAAATGGGTTTCTGTTTTATCTATATAATGTATAGCTCCATCACCAAAATATCGTCGCCATGGGTAAAGCATTTTTTTCTGTTCGATATTCTGGAGGTTTTATAAATTTTTTAACATCTATGACAAAATCAGATCTCTGTGGTTCTGGTGGTACTTGATAAACCGGTGGATATTCAGGCCAACCTAATACTGATCTAATCGAACTCTGATAAATATCTACGGAGTAATCAGGAGAATTTATTTCAATAACCGCAGATAGTGTTGGTTCGTAGACGGTAATTGCTATTTTGGATTCTTTTCCTGTGATGGATTTAATTCTGCGTTGGAACTCATAATTAATCTGCTCTATTTGATAACTACCCGTTGGAATAGAAACTATTTGCCAATCAGGAGTTCCATCAGGCTTATTCTTATTAGCAAATATTAATGAATTATTTGGTTGTAGTCCACCAAATGGTTTTGATCTAATATTGGGCCAACTATAATAAACTCGCAATTGTGCTAATGCTATTTCTTTTGCAGGAATTGCGGTTGGAAAATTGACACTAAACTCAGGATTGGTCGAACTTAACGATATCATCGTAGTTTTTGACGGAGTTGTATTAATAACGATCTGCTGAAGTAATTCCCTGTCTGTCATTATTATTATTGTTGTTATTTAATTCATTAAAATCATTTGCGATCACTTTAAAAGCATCATCATAAGTTTTCATCATCATCGCAAATTCAGTATCAGATATTTCACCATCACTAACACACGAAGAAATATATAAAGATAATTTAGAACATGCATCTGCCACTGTGTGTAATTTAATCATATAATCGTGTAATTTAGCATTTGTACAAGTATGTATCTTTTGGTTATAATACCGAGAACTCCAGCAATAGTCGTTGATGCTGAAACGATAATGGTTATAATAGTAGGTGCTGTCATCGTCAATGTTGATAATAATAATCCTGTTCTAGTAATAACAGCAGAAACCGAGTAAACAACTACATCGATGACAACTATACGTCTTTTGTATTTTTTTTTTTTTTTTTTATAATAGTCGATAAAATTATTTAGTTTAGTGAGACGCTCACATACTTGATTGCATCTGTAACGTTGAACGTCAATGCGAGACTGAGGTTGATCCATTATTATTATATTAAGTGATTAATTGCGGTGTTTCAACCACAAATTCCATATGCCACCAATAAGGCTCTGAGGTTTTTTTTTGATCATATATTCTCAGTATAAATATTTCTTCAACATCTTTTCTTAACAATATAGATACAACTCCAGAGAGAGAATCAGTTGAATGACGCAATATATATCTGTTAATTATAACAAATCTTTCATCACTAAATACGGACAGCCTGTAAATACCAGTAACTTCTGCGGTATATTTGATAGTGTTATTTTGTGGTGTCCATGTTGATGATCCTGATGCTACTGTGTATACGATATTTTTAATTTGTCCGTGTGGAATTTTAATCAGATTAGTTTTTTGAACAATATTAGGTATTCCACTGGCAATATCATTGAGTTTCGTGTTAATGTCGGCTAGTTTTATGTCAACGGTTGGTGAATCACCAAAAAAATCTTTAATGGGTTTGTTTACATTTCTACGAAAATTTAAGAACAGTTCTATATGTTTAGTAATAGTTTCTGCAAGATTAATATAATTAGTTTTTAATGTGGTTATTTCATTCCCGATCGGAATTTCCTTATCATCAACGTATTTCTTCGTCGCAGTATCAAAATCATATTCTGGTGTTCTAAGATTATTAATGCCATTATTATTCATGTCGAGAAATGCACGCATTATACCGCGGTTGGTCAATACGTACTTAGATTCTTGATCGTCGACATATTTCTTTGTTGCGGCGTCTGCATCTGCGGTTGGATTTCCAAGATCTGTAATTTTATTCTGATTCATATTAATATCTCCGGTAAATACATCGCCGGATTTCTTAATATAATTACTGAGTGATGTACCAGAATCTTGTATTTTACCTTGATCGGCAAAAATAACTATATTATCAGTGACTGCAGTTGAAATTTTTATAAGAATATCTGATAGTTGTATATTACTCGTTTTTAATCGTCCTTGATTATCCTGAAAAACAACTACTTCATTTTGATCCACATTTACGAGATTTAATAAATCATTAATTTCATTTCTGAGTTGATCAAGAGTTGCATACTTAGATAAATCAGCCTGCTGATGACCTTTACGGGAAGATCTTCCATAAATATCTACCATTATATTTACTAATGTCTGTTTAAATATGACGTCGTAGTATATTCATGTACAACTTTGTGGGGTGGTTTTGTTGATTTTGATATAGCATCAAGTACGTTGAGTACTTCTCGACCACATATTGGTGGATCAGTTAATGTTTGTGTTGGTAACGTTGAATACCATATTGGAATACTTTGGTAGCCGCTAATATACTTTAAGAATTCTTTTGGTGGAGCTAGTCCATATGAATCAAAATAAATAATTCCACGTGGATCAATTGCATAAGCGACCCAATGCGTGCCTGGACCAGAATTTTCATCGAGATTAATAATACCGGTTTCAATATTGTTTGGTTGTTTCGGTAATTGATCACGCATAAAAACTCCTCTAAAATTTTTTATTTTTAATTTTTTAGCAGCATCTAGTAAATCAAAATTGGACATAGGAGATATTAGTAAACTGTCCCTAGTAATCTTAGGCCTTTTCCGTACCATGAATGTGGAGTCCCTGGTAATCTTAGACCCCTTCCCTTTTTTTTTGATTCCCTGTCCGGTTGCTTTCTTTAATGCCATTCCAGCAGCGGTTCCAACAGCGCCTAATGCAGCTGCTTTTGCAACAGCTGGAGCTGCAGCAGCTATTAATGCTGGTATAGCAGCAAGAAGTGGAAATATACCACCCGTCTTAATGATATCTTTAATGGCACCCGCAGAAAGATTAAGTTTTATACCTTTATTTGATTTTTTTTGCTTCATTGAAATGCCCGAGCTGACGTTCTGTAAGAGATAATTTATTTGAGCCGCTCATCTGATCTTTCTTTAGCAATATTTTTAATCCACAATTATTTTTTTTTTTTTTTTGTATCCTTTTAATCTGACCAGGAGTCAGACTAACACTAACATTATTATACGACATTATAATATTCATAAATAATCTAATTACATGTTTTCTACTGGAGCATCAACGACTCTCATTCGTCCACCAGCACCTTCAAGTAATATCGATTTATCACTTAGTATGACAGCAATTGCTCTGTAATTGGCAATAGCTCCTATTGTCACACGAGCTCGAAAGTGTATATCGACTACAGATTGTCTGGTTAAATCTAAATGTTCGAGCGAAAAATAATAAATTGGGTATAATGTTGTAAAATCTAATTGTGATATTTGTAAACCAGTATCAACATTTTGATCACGTCCCATGAACGTCATTAGACGATGATATACACGTGCTACATGATTTTGATCGAAATTCAGTAAAATATCCTCGGATGGTTCTTGATGTCCATTTATTCTTAAGGAAACTTCGGAAACACCAAGATTGTCAAATATCATAATACTACGTGTTTGATCATCCACCCGTGCAGCATCTTGAAATGCAATAAATATATGTCGTGGCGCAGAAACACCTTGTTGTGATGCTATTTGTCACGTAAATAAACCATTAATATTACTCTGGATAGCATCTGTGGTCATTGTTAACCACGATAATGCTGATTTACCACTTTGATTCATAAAAGAGAGTAGATGTTCTTCTTTAGGTATTGTTGGAGTCATCACCGGCATCCACAATGAAAGTTTTGTAAGAATTACTTTACCAGGATCACCAATGGGTCTCCATAATGCATCGTTGTCGGTTGCTTTTCGTACAAGTACAACTGTATGTTTAGCTCCGAAAATGACTTTTCTGACATTTCTACAGAATCCAAAGATATGTGACAATGGAATTGAACATGAAAACTTTCTTCTGTTACCTTTCAACATTGATCGACGTGCTGCAAATCCTAACTTAAATTCTGGATTAGCACCATGAACCACCGGCCACACAGCAGCGTCAGCGGTATCGTCGGCATTTCTTGGTCGTCTTATATTATATTGTCTATTGTCAGGGTAGTTAGAAGTATCCTTTACAAACATCATTGATGGACCAGTTGATCTTGAATAATCATCACTATATCTTGCAAGACCAAGTATTGTTGTTGCAACGTCAACGTCCTTCTGAATAGATTCAATATTTTTTCCGTCAGTCATGTACGTTGCACTGTCAAATAATGCCATAATACCATTATTAACAAAACCAACCCTAACATCGTCTCCATATGTTACTGGTGCTGCAGGATTAGCAATATTTAAAATTTCACCTTCGACTTCAATAAATGCTTCAGCGGGTAAGAAATATCTACTTGTATCCTGAACCTGTAATTCAATTCGTCCACGCTGATCTGGAATTCGTGCGTCGTAGGAATAATATTGATAATCACGCACAGACTCATCTTTAAGTACTGGTGCGTCCATATCAAATGCGGGATCAGATATACGTTTGAACATCTTTATTATATTTATTATCGTCTAAAACGAAGATTACTTCGGGAAGTGAGACCACTTCGGGAAGTGAGACCACTTCGGGAAGTGAGACCACTTCCTGCTATCAGACTAGAGGTTATATTTTTTTCTTTTTCTGACATTGGTACATCAGCCAACTCAGCTAGTTTTTGATTAGCAACTTGATTTATTATTTTACTGACATTTGCAGGCATTACTTCTGTACTAGGTAATTTTACAGATTGAGGTCGGACCGCAGGTCTGCGTATTAATTGTGTTAATCTATCTTTAATCGCTGAAAATGTTTTACCAGCGAGATTACCCATAGCACCAATACCTTTTTCACGAACAACATCAATAGCTTTCATTCCCAGTTGCTTTGCGATCGGTATTGCTTTTGGGGCTATCCTTCTAAATAGACCCTGAACAGCATCACCTAGTCCATCTCCGTAGGTTGTCTTGTATACTGGTAATCGTGAGTTTATTACCCTGACCATGGTTGGTCCACGTTGAGTACTATGTACGATCATTTTATTATAGTAATTATATTTAATTACGTACTTAGTCGCTGTAGTAGTCATCGGCAATTTCATTAATAAGAGACTGATAAACATCAACGTCCATGATACCGCCTGTAAATAATCGTCTGCAAATATCAGCTGCTTCATTAATTATTTCTGGGGAATTATTACCAGCTCGTTTTCCTCCGATGAGAATCTCCAGACGTTCAACGTCAGAGATAACGTTATTTGGACATAGAGTAAAATCACCTCCAGTAGAGAGACCACTTCCTTCTTTATCATAATATCCCTCTTCCCTTAGTTTTTTTAATCTTTCTTCTATTACATGTAAAGGTTCATGAACATCAAAATGTACATTAAGATGATCTGAAAATAATCCCCATTTTATTAATTTATTTTTAATTTGTAATATTTCTTTATTCATTAGATTTATACCATAAATATCCCCCTCCGCTCTAAAACCATCTCTTACTCTTTTTTTTAATGATAAATTATTAAGCTCTTTTTCAATCGTTTTTTCTCGTTGTTGTTGTTCTTCCGAAATTTTCTCTGAGACTGGCGACCATACTGATTCTTTTCTTTCTTGTATTCTTTTTTCTACTGCCCTTGTCATTGGTGGTGATGATCTTAATGGCGGTGGTAATGATAATGATGGTTGTAATTCCGATGTTGTTTCAGGAGCAGGCTGTAATTCCGATGTTGTTTCAGGAGCTGGTTGTTTTCTTTTTATATATTTTCGTTTTGATCTTGCTGATCCTTCTCTTGCTTTTCTCTTCTCTACTTTCGCCTGTATCTTGCTTTCTTTCTCCTTTCTATCTCTTTCTTCCTGCATTTTAGCTAAACTATTAATTTTATTTATATAATCTCGATATTCTGGATCATCAGATTAAATTTTTCAACATTCATGTTTATGCGATATATTGCTTTATACCACTGATCACGGGTTCTAATATCTTTAACGTTTTCAGGTTTCATTAATGTTTCTCTCCGACTAAAACCAGTAAAAACAAGCACAGCTAATATATTTGCGTCATCAATCCCCCTAATTGTTTTAACAGCATCTACAGTAAATTTATCTTCCAATTCAGCAGTAATACTAATTACAACCTTATCCTGTTTAGGAGCTGATGCTTCAGCGACTACAGGTATTGGCTGAGCAGCAACTATATCAGCTGGAAGTCCACGTAAAAGTCTTTTTGTCTGTTTTGTTCTCTCCGCTATTTTTTCAGTTGCCTCAGCAGTTTTCTCTAAAACAGGAAGAAGAGGTTTAGTTGTCTCTGTAATTGGTTTAAATAATTGTTTAGTATCCTCTTCAAATTCAACATGAGATTCTTGTCGTTCTTGTAATTGCTTCTTGACAGCATCACGGATAGGTAAATATTTTCTAATTGCTTCTAGTCGCTCTCTTGCTAATCTAGCTGAGTGTGGTTCTCCGATGACCACCATATTAAATAATATTTATAATAGATATTTAATTGAATTTGAAATCACTAAAAATACTTAATAAAGCGCGATAACTCTGCTCCTCCTCTGCTAGAGAATTATTTCCCCTTTCTATGTATGTCTGTATGTATGCATGTTTGTCTGTATTTTAATTTATCAAAAATAATCAGTAGATCCTAGCGGTTACCCTTCAATGGAGCCCCTCGATAACCTGTGTGACTTTCATGGGGTCCTTACATTGTCGTTCTCTATTATGACGTATTATGCGGCACGCCCATGTTCTGTTTCTTTTGGCTAACACCCTTTCTGGATGTTTATTTGGGGGTTCTTCCATGGGGCAGAGAGCTCAAGGCATGCTACTGATTATTTTAGGGGGGTAAATTTGCATAGACATTGAGATTTCGATAAAACCCCCACGAAACCCCGGGGTAGAATTCCAAAATGGAATCCGACCACGAGATACGTGGTGGTTTTATCGAAATCTCAGGGGATGCCTCCCCCCCCCCACTTATTAAAAGACGTGGGCGACCCGGGGACCCGAACCCATCTCGGCGAGATCTGGGGTCGAACCGCAAACATCAGTATTAAAGTTTCCAGCAACTTTAACATTGAGCTAACGAACTCGACTACGGATATACGTTTTAGAAATTATTATATGTGATTACGACAATAGCATTTGATATCTGATTTTACAAATAAATAAATATTTATAATTTTATTAAGATATTTTGCCATTATGTGTATGAACCGATTAAAATGTATTATATTTAAAATTAAAGCACGGAAATAAACTGCACACAAATACCTGGACCTAGGATATCTGCGATAAACACAGCTATTGTTTGAACTACTACGTCACACGTCCTTGAACACTGCTATTAAATTCCATTAATGTAAATCGATTGGATTGCAATTTGAATATTAGCTTATGTATTAATTAATTAAATTTATTTTATTTTACTGTTTAAAGGGGTTCGCATTTGTTTATTTCTTCTCGATAGTCTTGTTTAGTTCTCTGTCCATATTCTATCTATCTACTCTTACTGGGAAATAACGTCGAGGGAGGTCATCCTCTAGATAACGATCGCCAAATCAATTAAAGAGGGGCGCTCACCACTCGACACGGCACACCCCTTTACAAACTGAATATATATATATATATATATATATATATATATATATATATATATATATATATATATATATATAACCTTATATATATATATATATATATTTGCAAGCTATTCAGAAAATATTGAAAGTACTATTCAAAATAATATCTGTAACAAGCGAAACAGATTAGCTGAAGAATCTCCATTATGGTAACTATTATTATTATTATCTAAATATGCTTACGTTTATTTCTTTATATTCAAATCTGATTACATTCATATTCAAGCAATTTTTTCCTTGGTTCGTGTTGTACTGTTGACACTGGCATGTTAAGATAAAGCAGAAAGTTAATTAAAGACGGTGCAGATAATGTTTGTTACATGCGGCACTCGACGGTTCCCATAACGTTCTGTGCATTTTCAGTCAACTCATCGAAAACTGGAACATGGCGGATTAGATGTACACAGAACACTAGTTATCAGCATGTATGGAATGGATTGTGTATGCCAGTACAAAATGTGTTTTTAAATCATTCGTGCGCGAAATGAATTCGATGAGAAACAAACTCGGATATCATTAGCGACGCTATGTGGAACGAACAAAAGTAATTTTTCTTCCTAAATTATTACCACTCGTACACCTTGATGGGCAGATACGCTGCTGCACACTTCTGGAAAACAAGTTCCTTCTTCTTATCAAATAATAGCGTACTTGTATAAGCAAAAGGTAATTAAAATGTACTGTACTTACCAAATCACGTTTGCCACGACTATACACGATAGCTAGTGATCACACAAGTTTCCCGTGTTATATTACTTGCAACAAGCAGAGAAATGATGCTGTCTAGACAGGGGTGCAACGTTAAACACACTTCAAAATAAATACTGAAATCTCATTGGCTGATTCCACATAATGTTGAACTGCAGTCCCACTTTGTTTTTGTAGCGTTGCTGTATTACTGACTGGTGGTGGAGAAAGTTGGTCCATTGCAACCATATGTCTCAGTTATTAAATTATATCAGTTTTTCGCATACCAGTTGGTGTTCGCATTCTATGCTGTTTTGCGATTTGTTTTAGTGAAGCACGTTAGGCATCCTTATATACAGGAAAAGCCTTTGGTAATTAAGAAGTCCGTTAATGACTTGTTTAGTTACTGTATTCTACCAGGATCAGAAAATGTAATAGCTTCAGTCCTAGCTATTAGTTTATTTATTAATTATTTTTCCGTATGTTTTATTTATCTATGTATCCAGGGCCGGATTAAGGCCTTTGGGGGCCCTGGGCACAGCCAACATAGGGGCCCATAGCTATCCTGCCTTGTCCATAGATATGGTTACAGTACTATTAACAACACTCCTTATGAAATCAGACGATAATATAAGAGGCCCATTGAGCCTCGCGGGCTCTGGGCATGTTGCCGACTTTGACCTATGGATAATCCGGTATAGTATTAAATTTATAATGTATAAATATGTATAAAATCAACAAAAGCAACGTAATGCAGTACATGCAGTAATGTAATTATGGATATAGTTATCTTCCTTATTTGAAATGGATATAATGTAATTTTGTTTGTACTTCGTCTGCTGCATTCCATCAAACATATCAGAAGTACGCAGATTTCTAGGCATGACCAACTATGTTTGACGATTTATCCCAAATTGTTCAACATCAATGAACCTCTTCGAGCCTTAACCAACCAAAATCCACCATGGGAATAGAGTGAAAAACACGATAAAGCGTTTGAAAAACGCAAACAGAATTTAACAAATAACGCAATATAAGCGTATTTCGATCCTAATAAGGAAACGCAATTAATTGCGGATGCAACTCCTGTCGGTCTAGGTGCATTATTAACTCATAATGAAAAGGTTATTGCTTACGCCAGTAGAACACTTTCAGAGGTGGTAAATCGGTATTCACAGGCTGAACGTGAAGTACTAGCAATTGTTCAGAGTTGTGAGCACTTCCATCTGTACCTATTTGGTCATACATTTAAACTAATCAGTGACCACAAGCCCCTGGAAATTATTTTCAACAATCTAAAATCACGACCCTCTGCAAGAATCGAGAGATGGCGATTGAGATTACAAGCATACAGTTTCAAAGTAGTTTACAAACCAGGTAAAACAAATGCAGCAGATTACATTTTCGCGACATCCCTAGGCGGGAACTGAATGCTGTAAACATTCTGAAGTTGCAGAACCTTATGTTCAATTCAGATATGTTAATGCTGTAGGTATCATGGTACCAATTGTTTTTCCATAGACCTCAATGCTAACGTTTTGTGAAATAAATATACTTTCTCTCCTACCTCAGCATGCCCGTCACACACTGTCATAGAGAACAATGTTAGATTGTCAATTTGACAAGAACAGAACCGTGTACTCTACTGCATTTAAGAGAAATAAGTCTTGTCTATCACATTTTTTTTTTAAATCATAAAAACTACAAAATATGATCAAGATATGAATTAACATACTCTCAAATGTTGTCAAGAGACTCAACATTTTTGTAAGCCTGATAGAAACTACAACTCTTTCATAATGCACCAATCATAGCAAGTTATATTGTTTATTTATGAATACAATGTTCTTAACACCTTAACCTCTGCCCAACTGAGTATTATAGTAAAGCAAGAGCATCTGGAGCACTTTTTCGGTTGGGGGGGGGGGGCGCTTAGTCGCAGAAAAAGTGAGCATTTTAGAAAGACCGAGTACAGCGTAACTGGATTAATCTTGCTTAAGATTTTTTTCTGGACTCATAGCGACTAACTCCTCGTCAAAGATTTGCAAGTGCATGAAGGCATCCGATGAGACAGGTTTAACGATTTCAATGTTTCAGCTCTTTCACATGTTTGATTTAACTGTAAGTTTGTTAGTTTAAATTTTTTTCATTTCATTAGATGCTATTGTAATATAACATTGTATGCTGGACTTGACCTTGCCCAAAACTGAATTCATTTCTGCTTGACCTGATTTACCTTTTAAATTTTATTTTGTATAAACAACTGATATATGGTTAAATTTTAAAATAACCTCGACATGTACAGCTCACAAAATTGAGACAAAGCCGCTGTCGTTGAACGATTTAACGGGACTAAAAGAAAACTCATGTAGAAAAGATTCACCAGCGATAACACCAACAGATACTTAGATTTTTTACCAGAGATCGTTGACCAGTATAATCAAGCATGGCATCGAAGCATTAAAATGTCTCCAGCAGAAGTTTCATCAGTAACCCCACAGGGTGACCATGACCGAAACCAGGAGGTCACAGACGCCTTATGTTTGACACAGATTTAAGGGAGGTGACCGCGTGAGAAGCAACAGACATATAAAGCAAATCCAAGAAAGGATACAAACTTAAATGGACCGAGGAAGTCTTTGTGGTGGATACAGTCAAGACAACAATGCCGGTCAAGTACACGCTTAAAGATGCCTCAGAAGAACCCATGAAAGGTTCTTTTTACGAGCAAGAATTATAGAAAACCAAACAAGACGTGTTCAAGATCGAAACGTCCTTTCAACCAAAGGTAAAAAAATCTCTAGTCAAATGGTTGGGTGTTACATGTCTAGGCTCGGACAAAAGTAACAAAGAAAGAGTGAAGCCAACAAGCTATGTAAAAATTTAATAAAAAATTTATTTCCCTAGAAAAACACGGTAAAAATAGGAAAAAGGACTTACGGTTTATGAATCTAATCCAAAATTAATCCTCGAATTAATGAATATAAGTCCTGACAATAAAAGGCCCTAAGTGAATCCAGTTCGAACCCCGATGAAGTTCCAAGATGGAAGGCGATGACGTTGTCTATAATCTCTTTTGTGTTGACGTGTCAACAGTTCGTTGCTGAATCACCAAGAATAATAATCCTGCTTTAGAATTCCGAATAATTTCCAATAAATGTCTTTGTCCAAGAATTCGAATGAGCACAAGTGGTTTCCAGGGAGAATAAATTATAAATTCCGAAAACTAGAAAAATGTAAATCAAACTGGCAACAACACAAAAATACCTTTCAGCTCCGAAGGTATTAATTACGACTGACTAAAACTATAATAACATGCGTTAATAAGCCCGACTGATACGCAAAACAATGTCCCGGATGAAAGTCAATCCTCTGGGAAACCCTAATTGACACATGCTATTTCACACGTAGGCCAGATATGACCTTGACTGAAAACAGTGATTTCTTCACTGAGAATGAATTTTAAGAAAAGTAAAATAATAAACGTTGTTTACTAGAAAGTGAATCTAGGTCACAGATTGATACAATGTAAACAAGCTACTGGCTTGTTTACGGTCAAACAGAACCGAACTGAATTTTCTGGAAAAATGTCAAATCCTGTGAATAAAGTTATTATTACAATAACATATAATGGAATAAAATAAAAATATAAAAAATTAAAACTAACAAACAAGTACTTAAATTATATATACATAACATTGGGTTATCCTGACACCTTTAACTTGTAGATTCCGACGGCGGCGTTGACATCCTTGAGGTACTGAGCGCATGAGGCGATAATGCCTCCGATATAATTTTATCGTAAGCTGCTGACACCTTTTTACCAGAGACTGGTTGACACTTCGCTGCATGCTCTGGAAGTCCCACCACCTCAAAAATACGCTTAAACATATATCAAATTTGATAAATTTCTGACGACCTGCGCGCGAAGCTCTCCTTACCAGGTTAAGCAACTGACAAGACTGATCTCGCTGTGATGCTCATAGATTAAATTGCTATGACTAATTCTAGATATGGTACTGCTGCTTATATCCCTGCGCTGGTCTCTGGTGACTGTGACATCGTCTCCTCCACTGATCATCCTCATACTCGTCTATGCCTACCTCACAAAATATCATCTAAGGGATATTACTCAAATCATGATTTGCAAATGTTACAACCTCATCAAAACGTTTCAATATACCCTCATAGTCATCCTTCACTATCGCAGTCAACTCTGCTGTGGACAGCTAACGACTCTGTGACACATGGTGTGTATTACCATAATTCTTTCCACAGTCGCAGATAAGATAATGGCGTCTCTCGAACCTGCATCATTTTATATTATACTGTAACTGTAAGGTTCCTTTCTTGGTAAGAGGGGATGTTAATTAGATTTGGTGATCGTTATCTAGAGGATGACCTCCCTCGATGTTATTGCCCAGTGTGAGTGGATAGATAGAACATCAATAGAGAACTGAGCAAGACTATTGAGAAAAAATTATACAATACGAGCCCCCTTAAACAATAAAAATAAAATAAATTTTAATTAATTAATACATGAACAAATATTGGCAACTTTCAATTCAACAGATTTACATTAATGGAATTTAATAGCAGTGCTCAATTACTGAATCGTTTATCATAGTAACCAGTGGTGAATAGAGCACAATGTCCACGCCTGATCTGCATCACCTAGAGTCTCTTCCTCTCTTGTCTCCGTGTATCCCACGTCTCCCCACCTCCACGTGTATACTTTTGTTCTTCCTCTGATCTTTCTATTCCGAACTCTTTCTTTCTTTCCGGACTTCTCTCTTTAGACTGTCCTCGTCAGTTTCTGGGAGAGCTGTTTCCTTAAATGACAAGATTACCACTAAATCTCTATATTTATCACCACCTATACGTATATAAAATTCTCTCACTTTCGTTACTCGGAAGCGTAACAAGCTATCCGAACACTGCATCCATTCTGACATAAGGTTTACCTTAACCATTAACGGTCCTTACAAATGACAAAATACACCCAAGTCTGACCTAATTCGATAGATTATTACTCTTGCTTCACAGCAGCGACTGACCATAAATTACCATGTGATTGGTGTATACAAACATTGTCGTATATATCTGCATAAGCTACTATGTGACTCCTTACATCTAACTAGTCAGTTCCACTCAATAAGTTACATGCTCGATTACTATTGCCTTAGATTCACTAAATTCTAGCTTACAGTAATCCCTAGCCTACAAGATTCTTTAAGCATTACAAAATCATATATGAATATGCAATTATCATTAACTCACGATGATCAGTATCATCCTAACAGACAAAGGAAATTAATTCATATAACCCTATGAAATCCTACGCATCTGAAAAATTTGCATTACATGCGATCCGTCAATTCTATAAATGAACTAATAAGTGTAAAATTAAAGAAATAAATTGCATAACAACTTTAGCATATCAACCGATTTACATGAAATTGTGTAAACATAGTATGGATCATAGTCATATCAAACACATCTGCATAAACAAACAAACAAAATAGCAAAATTACATGAAAATTAAAATTGTGTACCTTAATGTTCTTTCCTTTTCTCACAAATCGTGAGTCCCAGCACTATAGCCTGTCTTTCCTTTCAAGACAGCCACTTGGTCTGTTTATTTGTCAACGAGGAAAACACTATTCTTTAGGTTTCCCACGGAGCCAACTTTGTCTTCTCCCAACAAAATCGGACTAAAGAATTTTGACCAAGGTCGTTACTTTTAAATTCACAGTACTTCCAAAGTGTACGCCTTAATTTAGCTGACCAATCTTAAGCAATTGTTCCTAAATTTTCCCCAAGATAATCATGTCTTTCATCAGATTTTGACAGCCTAGAATCTGAGAATTACGATGCATATCAGCTTCCCTTTGAAGAATGATTATTTGATATGAGGTTCCTTTCAAGCGGTTATGGTCGGTAGCCCTACTGCACTTTCTCCAGGAAAGCGTTACGACGTCTGGGTCAATTCTCACTGAACCGTAGATGTGGGCCTTTCAAGTTTAACAGCTGAGATAGAGAAAAATGTCAAAGTGACCTTTCGCAAAGACTTTTCTGGCTTGACTATAGTAAAATTTTAATGCACAATTTATTCAACTTTAAGGTTCAGTGCTCATTCAAAATTCGACACATTACAGTAACCTTTAAAACATTTTCACTCACACTGAGCAAAAACTTTCCTTTTTAATACATTTAATCCCGTGGCCCAGAACCATCTATCCGCTTAAACACACCACTGAAAAATGTGGTCCAGAACAATCCCATTTTAGCTGCGTATGGCTACATCCATATAAAACATCTTTCTGTGCATTAAAGTGACCACCTCTTAAATGTGGTCCATAACTACCCCATTTTATGCATTGGAGTGATCCCTCAAGAAAAAGTGGTCCAGACCCCCCACTCTACCATACTAATCACCTGGAGTTGTATAATTGGTACCGTTATACCTGTACCCAAATCTACGACTATTGAAGAGATTCAGATGGCTATCATGGTCGACCAGGACCATCAGCATGTTATCAAATCGATACATTCTGTAGATTGGAAACATTCATACAAACAAGACAAAACCTTGGAAACATTTTCAAGACACAGACATGAGTTCACGATCGTTCCAGTTACAAATGATGTTGTCCTACTGTGTGACAGGAAATTAGTAACATCGAAAGGTTTACAACACAGAGTGATGGAGCTAGCACATGAAGGACATCAAGCATGGGCGCCCGCAGGACTTTGTGCAGGGGGGGGGGGTCAGGATTTTCAGATGGGTCTGTCAGTCACGGCAGGGAGAGTTAGTATAAGAAGCTAAAGCTAATATTTATTAAATAGAGGATTAAATTCAAAGTTGTATACCATGCCTTACATCAACGCCAAAGGAAATGACGGAGCCGCTAAAAATGACAGTTATATCAGTCAAGCCTGGTGTCAAGATGGCTTGGATTTCAGTGGCCCTGTTCCATCCGGAGTCTACCTAATAGCACTTGTTGATGACTTCTCAAGGTATATAGTTGTTGAAATTATTGGCTCAACATCGGCCAAAACTGTCATACCGCAACTTGACATTTTCAATGTTCGGAATACCAGAAGTTGTATAAACGGATAATGGACCTCCATTCAATGGACAAGAGTTTGCAAAGTTTGCAGAATACATGGGATTTTAGCAAAGGAACATCTCACCTTTATGGCCTCAAGCTAAGGACGAAACAGAAAGGTTTATGAGAACAACTGGAAAAGCAATCAAAGCAGCTAATGCAGAACATAAAAGTTGGAAACAAGAAATGTACAACTTTGTACGGAATTACGGAGCTAAACCTGATGCTACAACCAATAAATCTCCCACCGAGATGCTATTTGGAAGAAACGTGAGAACAAAATTCCTAAGTATACAAATCAAATCAGACGACAACAAAACCATGAAAACAGATACCGAGACAAAGGCAAAGATGAAGAGATATGCAGATCAAACTCGAAAAGCGAAGTCAGATTTCGAATTTGGAGACAGTTTTCTAGTAAAGCAAGAAAAGTGAGACAAGTTGTCAACTCCATTCAACCCCAAAAGGTATGAAATCATCATTAAAATAAAACATGATCAATGATAACTGCGAGAAGAGAAGACCATCAGATCACTAGAAATTCGTCATTCTTCAAGACAGCAAAAGAATTCACCCCATATTCCACCTTCGGAAGACCAGATGTATGATGCAATAAATCTGAAGAAAGATCGAGATGGATGTGATATATACCATCAGACTTAAGATCAATAAGATCATCACGAGCCAGAAAACCACCTAACTACCTCAAGGATTATGTGTGTGCACAATGATGCAAAGGTTTTAGAAGCTTTACCACATGCGTTCGGTAGCTATAATGTTCTCTTTGTAAATAGTCTAGTACGTTGAAGCCATAAACTGTTCTGAAGATCTGGAGACTTAATAACAATTACATGTGTATCTCGTCAAGCTGAACTTGAACTCTACTATCAGTAAAAACCCAGAATAATTTTACGACGTGACCGTGAGAATTTTAAACCTACTTTACCCAGTTCTACGTTGACCATTTTGTACTGTATCAGAAACTTATTAATTGATTATACTCTTGAATTTCTACTATCTGAATTTTTGTTGTTAGAAAATGTTTTATTATTATTAACAGACAGAAATGGTATAACTAGGACATTTCAGTTAGTAACTGAACTTCGGTGTCACTTTGGCAATGGTTTACAGAGATCGAGGAGATGGGGGATGACTAACAACAAGAAAGCGTTTTCAAAATTATGGATTATAATTAATTTTGCAGTTATGAGAAAGCGTGTTACAAATAATCTAGATTTGAAGCTACAAACAATTAAAATATGAATGCAGAATAAAAGTTTTATTGGCTAGTGTGTAATTGATATATTACTATTGAAAACACCCCTTAATCCCCAGGAAGTTTGAACTAATTGATAACGCATGTAGTACCGACTCCATCGAAGATATCTTCCTCGTTCTCTTTACCCACGCTATTGAGGGCTAGGTCAGGGTAGCTTGAATACGAGAGGCTTGATAAAATGTGTCACGAATTTCGTTTCGAAGAATGTATAACTAAAAACAAGAAATATTGAAAGGGGGGAGGGAGATAGATGATTTAAGGATAAAATTATATAAAATGTAGAAAATGAACAGATATATCAGATGAATTCAGTAGGCCAATGTGATCTCAAGACCTGCTCTATCTTAGATTATTTATTTGTTAATTAATTTATTTATTCTTAAATTCATTTAACTACATTCGCAAACGAAGTTTTATAACTCTTCACAGTGTGTTCTGATGACAGACAATTTGAATAACATGGATTTTTTCATATACGACATTAAGATCGAAATGACTTGGCAATAATTAAGACATCACGCTTGTTCATTACAAATTTTACTTTTCATTCAAGTCCGTAAAGTATGCTAGAAGCTGGAGTTGAGATATATGGGTATGCGATGGAAATGGCTATAAACGACCAAGGCCCGATATATATGTGTGTGTGTGTGTGTGTGTGTGTGTGTGTGTGTGATCATACCATTTGTCGCAACATACATATAATTCTTTACCACCATGTAGTATTTTAAGTAAGCTACAAAAATTGCAATATTTAGAGATTACAAATAATATATTCAATAGGTTCCTTTCGTGTGATTTACAGTTTCATCATAAATGATTCTGGTTATAATTTTGGAATGACACATTTGCGGTAGCTGGGTCAAACCTTTCTTGTAAAGAACAATGGTAAGTCCTAGAGCATCGTTGAATATGGTATTTTCTTATGACAAGGAAGAAAAAATACATGTGTGCCAATAGGCCGATCTAAAAGCGGCGATATGTGGTACACCGAAAATTGGGCTTTCTCAAAAATTAATTATTCCATGTTATTATCTTCGAAGCGATGAAGTTTTCAAATTAAACTCGTATATCAGTTCTCCATGTAAAAGTATTAGCTCGTGTGGTATCGGAAGAATAAGGTGAAGCATAGAAATAAGAATTTTAAGAATGATAAATTCTTTATTTGACAACCACCCCATAATCTACCTAACTTATGCTGCCTTATCAACCAGTCCCTGTTATTCTAAATTTACATTATCCAGTTACAACCAGCAAACACTGGGCGGTTAAATCGACATGCACATCCCTCTCATTCTTATGAAGGTCAGGACCCATTCATGCATTCATTCTTTCATTCATTCTGCTTATAAATAAATTTGAACAACATTAAATTGTGATTCACTGCAAAACGAATTCCGTGAATACTCCTGGTATAACACACCTTACATGTAAAAGTATATCTGATTATATCCTCAGACTGATTCAGGTAATATAGGTTTTATGAAGAGAATTTAATTGAATGTTAAAGATATAACTCTGCTAGAACTTGACTGCAGTAAGAGTTATTCACCATCAACATATACATTTTCAAAAAGACACAAAATATGATCTAAATGTGAATTAACATAATCGCAAATGTTACCAATAGACTCAACTTTTCTAAGCCTAACAGAAACCACAACGCTGACATAATGCACAACTAACAGCTAGTTTTGTTGTTTATCTCTCATTACACCAACATGTCATGAACATATGCAAGGCCGCATATCTTGAGCTGAGACACATCAGCTCCATTCGCAAGTATCTTTCAGTTGATGCCACTAAAACACTTGTGTGTTCCTTAGTACTTTCAAGACTGGACTATTGTAACTCGATTCTGTCTGGTTCGTCTCAATATCTACTCCAGAAACTTCAAAAAGTTCAAAACACAGCTTCTCGAATCATCCTTAGAGTACCACGATCAGAGCACGCCTCTCCCCTGCTCTGTACCCTACACTGGCTATCTATACGATCCAGAATTAAACACAAAATTTGTTCTCTGTGCTACGTTTCACTGACGGGCTCCAGTCCAACATACCTATCTGACCTCACCCATGTGTACACACCAGCAAGATACTTAACGCTCCTCTTCTGACACTCGTATTCTCATTATTCCCACTATGAAAATGAAATCATATGGACAACGTTCTTTTGCATACCAGGGCCCAGCAATGTGGAACGAATTGCCCACTGAACTTAGACACAGAGACACAGTGATCTCATTCAAGAGCGCTCTTAAAACTCACCTGTTTCAACTGCAAGAACAAACTTAAATTCCTAATAATGTGTCCTTACCTTAAATATTTACAGCATGTTTTCTGTTTTCTAATTTCGTGGTGTTTGTTTTATTTTTGTAATCATATCATTATATATGTTTTTTTAAGTGCTGTCAAATGTTGTAAAGCGCTTAGAGCTTCTAAAGATTAGGCGCTATACAAAGTCCTCATTATTATTATTATTATTATTATTATTATTTCTGAATACATTATTCCCTTCTCATCAAGATCCACCCCCATGCGGATGACTTGATACCGTCATACCGCCAGTTCTTCGGATCATCTGGGGCATGTTTTATGTCAGTATCTTGTTATTCATACGTAACGGAGTAATTCATGGAAGCCATGTACACGTGTACGTTGCTTACAATTTACCTCTTTGCACATGTAATCTTTGTATTATTTTATGACAGAATGAATATAATAAACATATTGGAAAAACCGTGTTGTCCATGTTCAGAAACGTAGTTGTAGACATTATGTTGGACAATTAGATACATGTCAAGCAAATAAGTATTTAATCAGAACGTATACAAGGAATAAAGTAAAGTCCAAGACAGACCTTTGAAAACATCGATTATGTTTCCATATCTGCAGAAGTGTTTATTATTTTGTTTATTTATTAGGTTGTTTTTAAAATAAGCCGAGTTATTAAACTTTTTTCCGTTTACAGATGTATATTTTGGATCTCATTAAAGTGTGTGCAGTCATCTACAAAATGAATTAAGCGACTTTAAGATGAATTAAATTGACTTATACTACCGTTTCCGTTTTTTAACTCCATTATCGTGATTCTGTTCATGATATTTTTACTGTGAGTGGAGAATGAATATTACAAATCTAGGATCTTAAAATAAGTAATAGAAAAGAGTGAAAAGCGCCAACCTTTGTTGTTGTTGTTGTTATAGGGTTTAACGCCATTTTTCAGCACAAGATAGGTTATACATGGCGGCCAGTATTAATGGTGGAGGAAGAACCCTGGAAAAACCCCGGGAAGAACCACCGACCCACGAGAAGCTACTGGCAGGCTTTCTCACGTACCCACGTTAGCCGAGCCTGGACTCGAACTCACGCAGACAGAGGTGAGATGGCAGTGATCCGTAACGATCAGCGCTTTAGACCACTCGGCCACTCGGGGCCCCGCCAACCTTTGTAAAATTCAACAAATAATGTATTTGTCTAGAACACAAAGTGAAAAATGTAAAATGAACTTATGGTACTGCGAATTAAATCCCAAATAATCCTAGAATTACAGACACAAATCCTAATAATTAATGTTCTGTATAAACGTTAGTGGAAATCCAAATTAAACCCGGAGCTGAGAGTTTTTATGTGACTTGTGTCTCGTTTAGTGGTGATATGCCAACAATCTTTTGTTGGATCACAATAATACAATCCAAGATTATATCCTTATTTGAAATTTCATTATAAATTCAAGACATTGTTTCCAAGAAAGCTATTTGTACAGAGCACTTTGTGTTTCCAGTGCATAAATAATTTGAATAAATAACACCCCAACCCAAATAAATTACTGGACACAACAATAATACAATTGATTCTGCTAAGCTCTAAAAGCAATAATAACTAATTTCTAGAAAAACAAGATTATACAGCATACTACTTGACCTCAGGTCACAATTAGCATTTTCTAAAAAACCCAACTATTTCTTAACGGAAAATAGCCTTCTAGAAGGATCACAACGCCTACGAGATAAAATCATTATAATAGAGAACATGGTAAACACAATGTCCTTGACTCAGGCAAAAATAATAATCCTAATGGTTATCTCATACACATAGAAAACATTTTAGCTATGTATTAGTTGTTTATAAATTTTAAAAAAAATCAACGATTCAGGTCAAGGAGCAAATTAACCTGATTCTGGACAAGGTCAAGTCCAACATACAATGTTACATTATCAATAGCATATAATGAAAAAAACTAACAAACAATCATTGCAAATGAAACATACATAACACATTCCCTCATAAAGAAAAAGAAAGATTTATCCAATAAAATTTTCTTTTTACTATTAGTTAAATATACAAGTGATACAAGAATATATAAAATGAAATCCTTTGAATGACACAAGGTATACATACAAAAACGATATATTTCTATACACGCAAAAGTGCATCTGACATTATATTTTGTTTCCCTTGATGTATCTGATGTCATTATTATATTTCTGCAACATCAAACTCGACGATATTAATCTCCTTTGTGTTTTATCTTGCCAGTGAAAGTAAGGGGGTTAAAATCACTAAACACAATATTCTGAGACGTAGCTGAACTAATATAACTTCAAACTGTTGCAATACCAGCATCAGAGCCAAACGTTCCTTCTCGACTGTGGAATAATTTCTCTGATGCTTGTTTAATTTCTTAGAAAAATAGCCCACTGGATGATCTATAACATTGTTGTCTGCTTGAATCAATATTGCACCAATCCCAGCATTATATTCATCAACATACATTTTAAATTATTGACTGAAATTTAGAGCTGAAAGAACTGGTGCACTCTTAAGTATGGCAGTTAAGTTACCAAAAGCCTCCGGACATTTTTCAAACCAATGAAACTTGGTTTTCATATTCATTAAGTTTTGCAGATGGTCATCAGTAATGAAAAATTTGGGAAAAAATTCCGATAGTATCCAGCTACGCCCAAACATCGCGCCAGTTCTTTTAACTGATAGGAACAGGGAATTCAAAGATAGCCTTGACCTTAGCATCTCTAAGTCTAAATTGTCTATGTCCGACGATATGTCCTAGAAATGTAAGACAAGCACGGCGAAACTCACTTTTTGATGAATTAATTTTCAAATTTGCATTGGTGAGTCTGTCCAAGAATTTCCCAATTGTCTCTAAGTGATATGTCCAGTAGTATATGATGAAATCATCGTTGTAAGCGTCGCAATTAACTAGACCAGATGTAGTCATGTTCATTAAATTTTGAAAAGAACAAACGGCATCACTTTATATTGACGAAGTCCATCGGGAGTCACGAATGCATATTTTGCATTTCCAATTTTATCAATGCAGTCAGCGATTCTTGGCAATAAAAATTAACCTGGTTTGGTCACATTGTTCACATTTCAATAGTATGTGAACATGTAGAAAGTATTATCTGGTTTCGGTACAAGTATACATGGTTAACTCCAGTTTTACTCGGTTCAATGAAATCATTCTCCAGCAAATACTGAATTTCGTTTTTCAAAAATCCCTGTTTGAATGGGTTCATCATGTACGGATGCTGGTTCACGGGTGTGGAATCTATAATTTCAATGTCATGGTAGATTTTATTTGCTTGTGTAGGAACATCAGGAAACACGTGCTCATATTCAAGTATTCAGTCATATCATGTTGTTGCAGATGTGAAAGTTTCTAGTCCAGATTATTCATAATTTCCGAATTCCAAAGACCGGTTACACCAAAGTCACTACAGTCTGTTTGCACTCCATCGCTTAAATGCTCATTATGTGGGACAAGTAAAACTAAATTGACTGCATGATTAACGTGGCTATCACAATGAGCATACCAATACTCCTTTAAAATATTTACATCCCAGGAGTACATATATTGTAATTTAACTCATTCATTTTCATCTTAACTTTATTAGGACCATAATAACTAATTTGAAGAAAATTGTAAAGAATGAGCAAAAGAGGCTGAACTCTCCATTGTAGTCCTGTTGTATCTTAATTTCATTTGTGACCTGAATTGCATAACTTGCTGAAAAATTTCAGACATGTGAGTCAGCAGCGTCTAGTGAACCTAAACAGACTGTGGGTCTGTCTTCTTGTGACTCTATCATTGGGGAACTCAAAGAATTTATGGGATTTTGAGAACAAGGTGAACGCACTGACTATATCTCCTGCGGGAGTTGGTAACATGATGTCAGGTTATGGATTAAAAGTCGGCAACTATTGTAGGACAGTGCGATTTTATCACTGTGCGATTTTTATCGCTGGTGTGACTTTATCACACTGCCATTAGTATACAAAAAAGTATTTGAGATTTACTCCCGATTACTTGAGACTGATAGATGATACTCCCGTCGACGTTAGATAGAGGTTTTGTCGACTGTCCAGTAGACACCAAGGAGTTCTCCTTCTCTTTCCGCAGAAGCAGACCGTATCCTGTAGCAAAGCCTGCCTCAAGACGAGGACGCAATCTTAGACAATAAAAGACTGCCATCGCTCCCCGTCAACAAAAACAGCCCTTTTCAGGGCTACCCCAATACTCTAGAAAAGACATAGTAGTTAAATTGCCCAAAACAATATGTTTTATATGTTAAAAATTGAAGTGTGTCTATAAGCACTTCGTTTATTTTGTCAGTAAAAATCCACACTCCGTTTCTCTGTCTTGTCAAATAGTGTGTGTCTGTGTTTGTAAGTAAAAAAGTCAACGTGAGTGTTTCTTTTAGGTCCGCGCGCTTGATGTGATGGTAAGTTTTCGTGCCAGGGGATGTTTACCTTCACGTCCGTGCTCAACGGATATAAGGCGGAGCGCTGGTCAGTCTGGCTACCCACATTGACTCGTCAACATTGAACAAATAGCA
Source organism: Megalonaias nervosa (assembly GCA_016617855.1). Lineage (NCBI taxonomy): Eukaryota > Metazoa > Mollusca > Bivalvia > Unionida > Unionidae > Megalonaias > Megalonaias nervosa. The sequence continues at coordinate 27,169 of JAECUM010027781.1, read as the reverse complement.
GACTAACCTAATTACTCGAACTTCAGATGCACCTGGAGTATGCCAGGTGCCTCCTGGACGGGCTGGCCATGGAGGCCATTGCAGAAGCAGCCCGGCTGCAAGAAGAGGAGGGAAAAAGAAGAAAGAATAGGAGAAGGAAAGAAAGAGGGGTCCTGCCTCACCTCATCACCTCATGCTAAGACCTCTGTGTGAGGTCAAGCCTGGGGTGAGGACACCAACGCCTCCACAGCCTCCACTTCCACAAAAAAGACTGCCACTGCCTCTGCCACCAGTACCACCAGTACCAAGAGTCGCTGTCGCCCAGACAGAAAACTGGGAGGAGGCATTGGAGGAGTTGGAGAGACAGCGACAAGAGTGGAAGCCGCAGAGACCTCATCCCCGGGTGTGGCATAGAAGAAGAAGACAGAGGAAACAACAAGTGTTCACAAACAGAGGAGTGTGATAGTGAAGCCACTCAACCTCCCTCGGCACTCCCAAGAGAAAGATTAAACTGGGAGCAGGACTACAGCAGAGATTGTGTGTGTGGGGCCAGACCTGGGAGGTGCCACCATTAGCCAGGTGTATCTGAATTTAAATGAAAAAGAAATCTTCTCAGGGCTAACCAGCTCTCTAGAGAAGAGACACTATTCAAGTTGCCAATTTATGTGAATGTACAGTAGTGTGACTATAAACACTCACTCGTTTACTGGTGTGTGTGTGTGTGTGTGTGTGTGTGTGTGTGTGTGTGTGTGTGTACGTTTATGTGAATAGTGGATATGGTGTATTTTTTCTTCTCTTCCCATCTGTGGGGATAGCAGAGTGGGTGTTTTATGCGTTCGCGTCTGTTTATGTGGATAGTAGATATGGTGTGTTTTATGCGTTCGCGTTCGTTTGTGTTTAAAATGCTTAATAATTATTCATTTCAATTGACAAATCTTTTGTTTACTAATTATTTCAATCTACTTTAACCCCTTTCAAAATATTAAATTAAGCTATTTCCGACATATCGTTTTCAATATTTAATCTAGGTATCACTTTCATTAATAGTAACATGCCCTACAGTTCATCCACGTAGGATTGTAACACTATACAGTATTCGGCGCAGAAGTAGGTCAACAACAACCCCCGCAAGCCAATTGTATACACCCATCAATGAGTCATCTTATTACTGATATAAGACTCGTTACTAAACCGCTACTTGAATACATGCATATCGAAGTAAACGGTATGGAATTTCTAGTTTCCCACACTAAAGTACTTGTCGTAGATCAGCGCTAAGGAGGTACTAAAACAACCTTATAGAGGTGGTATTGGACATTAGGTTAGGGGATATATACGGTCAAATCAGAAGGGAAAATTTACTATACTCAACATGAAAAATTTTTTTTTTTTTTTTTTAACTACACTAATCTACCTACATCACTAACACACGAACGGACACTACTAGACTGAACAACTGCAGAAAAGATCAACAACTTGCCAATTCGAAAAGATATAAAAACTACACAACACAATTTGCCTGACAAGCTTCAAAGCAAGGGGCAGTCCAGGACGCACTAAAAGGATAAATATTTATAACAGAAGAAGCTAATAAAGAAGACACCAATTCTACGCCATTGGAGTCTACCATCAATCGATAAACAGAAACGGGAAAATGTACAGAGAAAAGATGCACATTACCACTCAATCGCAAATAGCCACTCCAGAAGACGTACAACAACTTGCCAATTCGAAAAGATATAAATAACTACACAACACAATTTGCCAGACAAGCATCAAAGCAACGGGCAGTCCAGGCCGCACTATCTGCTGCCCCACAACCCAACCCCCACCAACCCCACCGGACAAGCATAGCATACCCCGGACAAGCATAGCATACCCCGGACAAGCGTACGGACAATAATAAAGGCAAGTGGCAGTCCAGGGAGGCCTACCTGCTGCCACACAAACCCCCATCCCCACCGGACAAGCATAGCATACCCAGGTACAGACAAACTCAAAGGCAAGGGGCAGTCCAGGAAGCTCTACCTGCTGCCCCACAAAAACCCTACCGGACAAGCACAGCGAATCCATATCGAGCGGCAATTAATCCTCGCAAGAAGGAGGTATTGCAGAACACAGCTCGACGTGGACAACCAAGGGTCTTCAATTTGGCTCATGAAGTCCCGACACAAACCAACCCATGATCCTTTCGACCCCTCGTCAAAAAAAAAACAAAAAAAAAAAAATATCCAAACACATGCACCAATTACGGCTAACTATTAGGAAGGGCACACCTCCCTCCAGACTGGCAAAGAATTTCGGAAAACGGACACGTACACTATGTACACAAAATTCAAATTTAATCTATACCCAACACACCAAATTCATAACTCAACAAACCTTGATAAATTACACAGGTGGCTTACACAATACTGGCATAGGGCAGTCCACTAGTACAACTGGACTACATTTGACACTAAAACCGGCCCTGCCGTTGGGCCGGGGCGCCTTGTGGCTGGAATTGGTTGTGCCTTGGATGGCTGTCCCCTTGGCCCTTTCGTGCCGTTTCTGCGCTGCCTCCCTTCCGGGTCTCTTTCCGCCTCTGCCTCGTTACGGACGTGTCTGCTTGCTGCTGGGTATGTGAACTGAAAGCAAACTAGGGGGTTATGATGGCACCATACTCATATCGCCCAGGAGGACGTGATGGCACAATACTCACACCTCGAAGGGCCCAGCCTAGGGCTCTGAGAGGCAGTGGTGGCACCATACCCACACCTCCGAGGGCCCAGCCTAGGGCTATAACCAGTCGCGAAGCACTGAGTGCATATGCGACTATAATCCTTCAGTCAGTCAGTCAGTCTGGCTACCCAACGTTGACTAGTCAACATCTTGAACAAAATTAATTTGTTCAACGAAATGAAAGACAAGTTGGTACTGGATGGTTGATGCAGCCTACGTGGTTGAAAGACTTGAAAAAGAATAGAGATATCCAGTTACGAAAGACTTTGTAACCAGTCAAGTCACCAGCCTGAAAGTAGCCAGGGATCTGGTACAAGGTATGATAGAGGAGAAAGTAGAGAAATTAAGAGGCTTCATCCATCCATATATGTAAGAGTGGGGACACTGAAGGAGGCCTTTGATAATACCATCCAAGTTAGAAGCTTTTTGCAAGATATAGCCAATTTTACCGAGTGGTCTTTTGTCCAGTGGGGGTTAGAAAAATTAAGGAAAGCTGAAGACATGATGAGAAAGGTGATGGAAGAAGAGGTAAAGAAAATCAAAGACACCTGGACAAAAGAGAGAACGGAGAAGGAAAACAGAAAGAGAAAAAAAGAACTTCAGAGACTGAACAACAATTGGATAAAGGTGCAGGAATAATTTAGAACAATGGGACTTCCTGAATGGATTCCAGAGGATGAAAAGAAGAGGAAGAAAGGAATCATTGGAAAACTGAGGAACTGATGGAAGAAGTGGAGAAAATAGAAGAAGAGGAACCGAAGGCCCTTTTCAGGGCCACTTCATATGCCTCGAAAAGATTTATTCTTTCTTGCCTATATGTTATATATGTGTTGCATATGTCTCTGTCTCTATTTTGTATATGTCCCTACCTTGAGTAACCGCGCTTATTCAGGTCAGCCACTTGCCACATTGTTGCCAGTACCGTGACGTCACTCACCTGTTCCATTCCTATTGTCCCTATACAGGCCCACTATGAATCTTGTCCCTATATCGGCCCAGGGGATTTTTATGTCCCTATAGTGCCGGGGTGGAGGTGGTCTGTAATGTATTTTCCCATTGTCCCTATAGTGCCCCCCATCACAACTATTATTTCAAAATGTTAAATTTAATTATTTTGAATACGATTTTTATAATGGAAGGTTTCTAACAAATATTTAACTTTATGAAGAGGTGAAACTGTAATAAAAATATTTCTTATGTCTTTATTAGGCTTGAGACTATAAATAACAGCAAGCTATGTCCTGGCATTTATTTAAATGTTTGTCATGCTGTTCGAATAAAACTGATCTCTTGCAATTTACCGATTTTATAACAGCTGCAAAATGTTACGACATCAATGAAGTAAGATGAAACGAGTCACACTAATTGGCTAACAAAGGTAAAAGCGGATGCAAATATATCCCCTGTCCACGTTGTTGTGGCTTATTTTGATGTGTCATTATTATTTCCTTCTTTACTAAGAGATTATGAAAAATGATCGTTTTAAATCGATCTGATACAATTTAAATGTACTGGTTTATCAATGATACACTTACTAAATATTTGATCCGTCCAACTGATGATACACGTTCATGCGGCGTAAAGAACGAAAAAAATTCCCTTCAATCGCACAGGAAAATTTGTATAATTGTTTATTTATTTATTGTAATTTTAATACTTGTTTTCCTATACATAATTAAATTATAAATTCTAGATTTAAAATGTAATTGTTTTATTCCTAAATGACAATTATTCATCTACGACATAAATTTAACGGGTGCAAACACATAACGAAAGCTTTATTTTATTTTTTTAAAAATGTAACCATACTAGAAATTCTGATAATTAACAAGTATGCATAACTTTGCTAGAACAGAAAGATTTTAGTTATTTTGTCCTCTTCTAGCAAAATGTCTTCTGCAAGTTTGTCATGATGTTCGTTCTTCTTCATAGATCCCAATCAAGGTGCTACAACTTTGACCTGATTTTTGCCATCGAAAATCCTAATTTCATGAATATATGAATGTGTGTAGTAGTTCAAGCCTTTCTTTAACGCACGATCTGAAAGAATTTTGCAGTCAGGATGGGAAGTGTCAGAAACATTGTCGGGAATATTGTCCGTTGAATCTGTAGCTGATGCTACTGATTCCGCCATTTTCACGATAGCTTGTGAACAGCAGCAACAGTAACTAAGTGGACGGAGCTTATAGTTCGATATCGGAACTATCCATTGGGTGTTTCTACACAATAAACATCCATCTACCTAGTCTGTGTTATATCAAACGACACAAACTTGAGAATGAGAGCAGCGTTCAAAGTTTCTCTTGAAGGGCAGAATTTCTTTCTCAGTACTGATTTTGATGCGATCACAGCCTTTGAAAAATTCTACACCTGGGTCGTTATTTAACAGGACAGTTAAAAAAGGTTCAGATTTCGACGTGACGTGGAATTTTGATCACTGCCGTTGAAAAATGACATTACTATAATGGCCCATTATGACAATAGATGGAACTGCTAGATTAATCACTAAAGAGGCAGAACTGTCCTAGATCAAGCGATTTCAGATTCAAAGCATGAAAGACATTGCTACAGAGCTCGTATTCCACCAACAAACAGTCGTTAACTTGTAACATCCAAGAGAGAGAGAGAGAGAGAGAGAGAGCGAACACTAATTTGTTTTTAAAAAGTTCTAGCTATCTTAGTCCAACTATATTGTCAGAAAGGCTTAAACTTACTTAAAATCTTATTTATTTATATATTTATTTTATTTCTCATACCAGATTGATCGAGAACAAGATATTGCTCATTTCGCACCACATTCGGGTAATCATCCGATACAGCACTCGTGTACAACATGATCTGGATCACGTTTCAGTTGTCACTGGTTTTAATGATTCCCTCCATCTGTCCGTCTGTATGTAAATATAGATCATTCTTCTAAATTACCGCTGGAATTTATCAAACTGGTTTCATACGTTGTTAGTATAGCAATTACATCTGAGAGGGGTATGGGTTTATCGCTTTTCATCCATGGAATCCTGGAGGAAGTGTTGGATATTAGTTTACTCTCTCTCTCTCTCTCTCTCTCTCTCTCTCTATATATATATATATATATATATATATATATATATATATATATATCTGAGATTCTGTACATTTCGGTTTTAAATAAGGACATATGTAATAAAATTCGTAGGGACTTGCGAAACCGATCTAAGGAAGATGCACTGAAAGCCTAGACTGTCACCAAACGCCTTAAATCTATTAGTATTTTTTAGCGTTTTTAATTTTATTTTGATATTTTTAATTGTTTGATACATTTAATGCAAAATGCAAAATAACACAGAAATGGTGTTTTGCTTAGCTGCTATTTTGCAACACCTAGAACCTATCTGCAACACAGCAAAAGCGTTTTGCCCCTTACCCCACCCCAACCGTCTTTTTTAAGCTCTTAATTAAAATCATTGTTTGCTTCTTTGTTTTTCTTTTGCTTATGAACACGCCTGTGTTGTGAAAAAAAAAATAAGGATGAAAACATTTCTCGCTTAAACAGTGCTTTGTTAATGTACAATATTTTGTGAAGTGCTGAATTTACCACATGAAACTTCATTATCAAATCAATGACAACTCCTGAAGTTAATGTTTTAACATAAATGTCCTGCTAAATATGAAACGTTTATAAATTCTGTACGATTGTCGTATTACTAAGTAAGAAGTAATGTCTACTATTCTTTTCTTCAAATTTTAAAGCCATGAACAAAGAATGAAACAGATTTATGGACACTGCTAAGTGTTTATGAACTTATTAAATATTCTTGTGTCATAAATATTTTCGAAATGATTTTCTTTAAAACAATTGTCAAAAACCACATGATGCTCTTTTGTTATTCACTATTCAGTCTCACTGCAGTTCGACGAAATGTTTGGTTTGGAATTGATTATTTTAGAGTACTTATGAACAGGTGAAGTTTAACAGCTGTTTAGCATGTCTAGCACAAGCTTATAAAAATATAAAATCGTATGTTTCTGACAAAACAAGGCGTCAAATGCATTTTATTAATGCTGTTGTCATGCTGACAATTTATTTAAGCAAGTTCCGATCTTGCTAATATATTCCCTGATTTTATGCACATGCAGATCGAAAGGTCTCAGAATGTTGTTTTTGTTGTAGGTTTTTCGCCATTTGTCAGCACATGATAGGCTGCCAGTATATCAGGTGGTGGAAGACCCTGAGAAGACGCAACGACCCGCGGGAAGCTACTGGAGATTATGCTTGAACTACTGATAAACGGTGAAAGTGAAGAGTTGTTTCTTCTCAGATCTTCACTTGTAGAAGGAGCATTCATTTAAAAAAATAAATAAATAAATACTCTGAAGAAAGAAACCATGTATATCGTCCTATTATGCAACAAATACTCCGTCGATGCCAATAGACGGCAAGTCGGATCTGTAGTTTAGTCCCCCATTATTAGAAAGTGCATTATACCTGATCCGCGTCACTATTTTCAGTCGGTTATCATAACGTCCTCTGTTGTCATAATGGGGCATTCATTTATTGCATCGTGTGTCATGTTAACAGCTAATCTGCAACATTCATTGCCCTACATTTTAACTTTCAGTATGTGAATGTATTGCTTGTGTTGCTAAGAGAAACTTTGGAGTTGGAAAGACAATTAAGAATGGTACCGTGTGTACAACTAAAAATGCACATAAAGTTAATCAAATGGAATCTGAAGACACGAAACTGTCAATATTAAAAAAGCGTACCTAACAAACTGAGTAATAAATACTGGCAGCTGTAAAGATGCCGTTTAGAATGTGCATCCTACACACATATAAAATGCAACGTAGAATATACAACATATAATATTAGAAAATACATGCATAGAATATAAGATACATGCATATCATTATGGTTGTAATCCCGCTCTATAGCTTGCACTCTAAAAAAGACAATTAGAAACATGAATGAACGGAAATAGTGATAAAAAAACTTGCAAGATTAGAGTTTCGCTTGGTAAATTGTCAGATCAGCGACTAAATAAAAAAAATTACTTGGCAAAAATATTTTCGAAAAACATGGTAAGTAATGAAAACGATTACTAGATTGTGTATAGTGACGGATGAGTCATACCACAAGAGGCTGATATTCGTGTGGTCACAAAGCGTCGGCAGTAGTAATATGGGCCACTTGGAGGACAAACGTGAAACTAACACGCGCAGGACACTTGGGTGACAAACGGTAAATTAGCACGCCGAGGACACTTGAGGAGCAAACGGGAAATTAACATGCGGGGGGTGGGGTTCTTGCGGAGCAATGGAAATTTGAAAAGGGAATGGTATTTGAGGAACAGAAAAGTTTATGCGGACAGAAAGGTTTATAGGGACAAAAGTATGTTTGCGAACGATCAAACAAAGAAACACTTACACACCACATTGACAAAACACCTATGTCAATATAGGAAGAGTATCTCTCATGTCTACAGATCTGAGTGGCCCTGAAAAGTGCCATTGTGTTTTGTTAACCAAACTGAGTTAACATACGTGACATCTCACTGGTCTGCTTCTTTACCTTAAACTCTCACAGCTGGTCCATATATCAAGACTCTCTTCAGGCAGCCTTGCCTCCCTGCATAGATCCTCTCTTCCAAATAACTGTGTCAGTAATTTTGATGCTAGCCCAAGGCGCCTTCACATACGTCGGATAGTACGTGTTGAACAGTATCACCCAAAGAATTGTAGATGATTTAACGTTTGTCCACATCTTATCTTGAGAACAGGTGAAACCCTGGGACAATGCTCTTGTATTGATAGCCGAATGTGTGTGTGTGTGTGTGTGTGTGTGTGTGTGTGTGTGTGTTCTATACACTAATGAGCACGCTTTGGCAATGGTACAGGTATGACAGCTACGAAAGCCACGCTCATGCTTCCAGAAGAGATGATTTTAATTTGGATTTAGGGGATTTTCTTTCGCAAGAATTTGTACTGGCACCAGTACCTTAATCGGCTTCTCCTCGTTACCTTTGGTAGAGGATTTTAGATAGAGACAGAAGGAAGAGTTAGAGAAATTTTTACAACGGGAGCAAGAAGCAAAACAGCAACAAGAAGAGGAAATATGAAACTGAGAAGAAGAAGAAGAGAAGAGGACGTATGAAGGAAAAATGAATGATGGAGAAAGCCAAATGTTGTGTATTTTACATGACAAGTTGGCAGAGTTAAGGAATCTGAAGTGAATGTGGATTAGAGTTCTTTAACACAGCCCAAGAAAAAGAGACTTTCCAATCCAACCATCACTACATCTACGCTCACTACCACTGAGATGTCAGCAACAGTTACTACCAGTAGGAAAGCATCAACAGTAGCAGAAGAATTAGGCCTTGGTCGTGGTAAGGTCTTAAAGCAGTTAAAACTCGTCATGTCAGGTCTGTGAACTTGTAAAAGCAACCATCCATCGGTCCTTTTCAGGGCCACTCACATTTCTTAAAAAAAGAGATAATTCTAAATGATTGCCAAAGCAATTAAACTGAAATAATTGTTTTTCATGATGATTGAATATGTACATGAATGAGTGCGCGTGTGTTTATCCAAAGCATAAAAAAGAGCACTTAGGTTTTCCTTTTAGTACTTTCCTTTTTTTCAAATCACAATGTAAAATGTCACAACACATTGCAAAAGTCCAATTTCTTCTTTTCTTTACCGGCATAAGCTCTTCTGCTGTTTCTTCTCTTCGTCTGGATTTCTTGGATTTCTTGACGGGACCTCACCTCTTCAATGTATTGCTTCTTTTGTTTGTTCTCCGTTTTGTTAGTATACTCTGAAGACCAATGTCCATTCTATTGACAGTGATAACAGGTAACTTTACCTTTGTCTCTCTTTTCTCCTGTCGTTATTTGCTCTGACGATGTGGGCAATCTGGAGCCCAACGTCCTTTCTCTTGACAGATTTAGCAAATATTTTGGCATTTATCTTGTGAGGAGTAGTAGTACGTCGTATTCATTGAAGAATGCGTTCGTATGATTGCGGTAATCTCTGACCAGAAGGGCGATCTATATTTAGTCTTCCATCTTGACTGTTTGAAAGCTGAATGAATACTCTGACTCCTAGACACTAACGCTAGCCCTATATATATATATATATGGGGAGCCCAATGCGTGTAAAACTCAGCCAATGGCAGTATCCAGTGAGAAACTAGATGCAAGTAAGGCGCAACGACACCCGAGATGAAGTGTTGGTCCAAATCCATGGAAGCGATTTTGAAGACGATATGAGCGAGCTTGAATCAATACCCTCTATGTCCGCCTCAACACCAAGAGAGTCGACCTCAAACGAAAGTCCTTCAGTATCTCCCAAAAATAATACCAAGTGTGAGACGCAAAAAGCACATCCAGAAACTTGAGAACAACGGCTTACACCTACACCGTGAAATTTAGAGTTCAAGTCTTAAGTACTGCCCCATAAAGTAAATGGTTTCATAACCGATTTGAGGGATTCCTGATTAGAGACACTGACCACAATGTCAAGCGAAAGAAAACAATCATTTGTGAATTCATTCATCACATCAGTTTAAAATCGCCCGTCTGAATTGAAATCATCTAAAGTCATTGACAAAATTCAGCATGTTCAGCAATCCAACGACGAGTTTCACATCAGCGATGTAAAAACCACGTTTTCCCTCCGAAAGGAAGCGGACACAGACAAGTGCTATTGGTGGACAACATTCGCAAGACCAAATACAACATCGTCCAAATTAGCAACTCCCAAGACCAGATGTGTTTAGCTCGAGCCATGATCTTAGAGCGAACGTATGCTGACAAGACCGAAACTGCAGAATGAAAAGAGCCTGAGAGAGCATTCAAAAATCGGACTGACTCAAACAGCGAAGAAAAGCAGGATTTCCGTTACAGCAGGCAGGCATTTCGAAAAGACTACCTGTGGCATTCCTGAATTGTATAAATTTCAAGACGTCTATACTGGAGTGGTTCATGGGCCTTGGTGTTTCAAGGCCCCAATTTCCCACGGAAAATACATTCATATCTATCATCTTCATTAGCATTTCGATGCCGTTACTAGTATGACCCGATGACTCACATATAGTTATGATTGTAACAAATATGAACAAGGGTTTCCAACTCGGGAGCAACACATTAATTAAAGAGAGAGATGCCAAGGTTGTTTAGCGTCTAAACTCTGCATTCCTAAAGGAAAAGAACGAATTCATTGCTCTTTCTTCCATCGATCCTGTGGCAGTCCGACGTGATACGAACAATATCGCATGACACAAGGTCAAAAGCAGAAAATTGCTTGTCAATTATTGAGGGCTTCTTGTTAGCACATCTTTGTCCAAAAAGAAACGATGACCTTTTTGTCGCCAAATCGTAGAACTTGAACATTGATGTTACATCCAAAACTACAAACCTAACAGGAGAGTTAAAAGAAGAAGAAAAAGACTCAAGTGGATTTCACTTTTTATATTTTCGAATGTACGCAGGAGACCGTAAATTAGATCCCTCATTTCTTAATCACTCATCAGGCTTGTGAGAAGTATCCAAGAACCAACTTTTATCATTGTTCTATTGCAAAACAACGCCAGCGCCTGATAAAATCAACCACAAAGGCTCTGATGTTCCTCCCTTGGAAACCATACCCTCGCTCTTGGTGCTAACTCATCGCGGCTAATATCATACGATAATAACGATAAATGTATTTAAACACGTGAACTTTCTTGTGATAATTTTGTAATACGCGATCAGTTCGCGTTTATGTTCAAGGTCAAGCTGATTCGAAATATTGTTGAAATCGATCACTGTTTCCATCTTATGACCATGCGTCGATTAACTTTAAAATACCACTTCGAATTCCAAGAGATTATCGGTCAAGAATTGTATGCACTTGTGGACGTCAAACGTTCTTGACTGAACAGCCAGCATATTATGAGGATCGAATATCGGTACATATAATACAAAACCCAACAAAATTCTGCTGGTGTGATTCATGTTTACAACATCTTCTAAGGTGTCCGGATTTACTTGTAAATTTATGTACTCTAAATAATTATACGCCCTAATGATATCCATTACATTACAATTTTTGTTTCTTGAATATTTATAAAGAATATAAATGCAGCGCTCACCTGTTCGATATTTAAATTTGTTTTATCATACCTGTTGATTTTCTGATAAACTAACATCTCTAGAATCAAAGCATATTGTTTGGTATTTGGCGAGTTCAAGCATATCATCTCGTAAATCGAGATCACATGCTGGAGGATCTACAAAATATTACCTTCTGGATATCATTTACTTTGTATAAATGACTTGCTTTCATCAATTCGGATATTCAATGCTGTTCTTGCAGTTTCAAACTCTCCAAATAATGATACGCCGCGTCGACATGATCAGTATCAACTTTTCCGTGTTCCGTAAATAATATTAAGTACAATTAGCACTCAGTATTTTTTTGGGGGGGGGGGGCATCAAGAACATTATCGGGTTGATCGTCTTCCGCAGCGGCGTCTGGTTTTATCAGCTCATCAGGCTCATCAGGCAACAATATTATTTTTATTTTCACAGTTTGCTTTCTTAATCCAAATCCGTTTTAAAATTCATTTTAGCAATACTTTTTGATGCATTCGTGATCCTTTTTATGCCTTTCTTCATCAGAGGGTTTCATACTGCATCGTGGAATTTTTTGTTGCGAAAACTGTTTCAATGATCTAGTTACTCAATTCAGACTTGATCAGGTTAATCAATGTCCTTTATCTCCTTCGTTAGCTAATTTGCTGATTCTCTATCATTACAAAACGATGAAAATGCATTCCATTTATCGATGGAGTCTTGTAGTTACTGATATCCTATTCTCGCTACTGGCAAAAAATTTTCAACAACTTCGCAGTAATCTTTGTCGAATTTGTCATGATTGTTTTCTTTTATGTGAACTCCTGCTTGTTTCAATTTTCCTATGGAATTGAAAGCGGTTTTAGCTTTTTAATCATCAAGCACATCAACTTGTTCAAGCGATAACAACTATTCCAGTCATATAGCTAAAATACTACTATACATAAAATAATCCTTCGTTTCGCGTAGATAAAACTTCCAAATAGAAACCTCTGATGAATATTGAATCTGAATCCAAAACTTTGACCTTACCCCAGCAGAAGCCCATTTGTTTTCAGTACTTGATGCTATTAATGTTGCTTAAAGAGGTAGAAAGCAAAATTTAATGCCTAGTACTCTGATGTAAATTGTGTTGTAGTCCATGTTGAGATCATCGGTCATTGATCCTCCTGTATTTCTAAGCATATAATCGTTAATGTGTTTGCAACTCGGAACCTGATTGTCCTGAAGTTGTTCCTGGTTATTAATATATTAATGTTCGCTATTAAATGCCAGCCCATGTTGATGTTATCCGTCATAGTGTTGCCTGATTTTAGTAACGGGTAATCGATTATACGCGGAATGGAAATTGCTGGTCACCCCACATGATCACCGAATCCATCGAAAAGATCAGAGGAATAATTATTCATGCTGTTCAGGAAATCTTTACTAAATTTCGCTACTGTGTAATCGGTAACATGATCCTAACTAGGGACATGAAGTCCAACAGTACTTGTTCAGCATTTATTCCTATGATCACGTGTCCGCTGATATCGGTGTTACCGTACATCTGAATATTGACCGTCATAGTATTACCCAGTTTTTAATGCATAATCGGTAACGTGTTTGTAACTCAGAACTTGATCGTCCGTCATGATCACCAGTACAGTGTCGACACCAAATATTAAATGCCCGTCCATGCTGAGATCTCCTCCGTGGTATCCTCTGATTTAATTAACGCGTAAAAAATTATTCATTTGCATGTAAGTCACGAGTGGATTGTTTCCCTTGTAAAATTCGAATATCTTCGTTGCACGTTTCAGTTTTCACTCGCGGTAATTTGTTGTTTTATTTTTTTACTTTTTAAAACTTTCCATTGCCTTCAATAAGTTCACTCTAAATCATTCTGAGGCCGTTTGCAGTGACTGGAGAATAGTCGACATTGTCGATGCAAGGAAATACTTTAATGAACAGAACTCAGACCCAGCACAAAAACTTTATCCGGCTCGAGATACGATGTAGAACCAATCTTGCTAACCGGATGGTGCCGATTGTATATGATATCATTGGTGTTTACATAAACACCAATCGTTAAAACATCAACCACGTTCACATCCCCACTCATATCAACGTTACTGATAATTATTTCTCCACTAGAGTTGTATTTGAAACTTAGCGCGATATCGAGATGGTTATTGCTTATCGCCTTCAATACAGTACCCCGTTCCATCATCGGATTAGTCAATAATACGTATAAAAAATGCCCTCCCATGTTAAAGTTTCATATCATGGTTCCTCCGGATTTATTCAACTTCGTATTGGTACGTGATTTTACGTTAATCCACATCGGAGTTGTATTATCTTCCAGGTAATTTTTAACACCAGCAACGTTTCATGTCTTTTCATTCATGTTCTTTCCTTGTTATCGTTCCGCCAGCAATGGAGAATTTTTTATTGACGTGACTTAACGTGGCCACACAAGTTTCATCGGTGCTGTCAGATGTTAATAAGTTTATGACACGTTGTTCGTTGATGTTAAGTGATCCGTCATCGTGTTACCGGTTTTATCCACTTTACCACTGACGCTGTATTCAATACCACTTTCACCTCCGATAATAGTTCCAAATAGTTCTCTGTTTGAAATACCTAGTTCATAATGATGTATATGTGGCGATTTTGTGAAAACCATCACTTCAGAATTTATAGTTACAATAGATATATATAATGGCAGTGTTTTTCTATGCACGCACTAGCGTGTGCATGCAAACAGTTTTAAGATAAATATGGCAGAAGAATTTACATGTAAGCTGTATAAATATGGCAGATTTCTTTTTATTATGGATGATTTTCGAAAGCTGACCAATTAGAATGTTTCGCACTCTCTTTGGAGGGACTTTTGAGTGTGGCTTTTGTCAGTTCGTTCAGGCTGTTGGACGGATCACGTGGAGTCGCAGCCACATATTGCCAACTAAATTACTTTACATATTCGTTTATAACCTGCAGAATATAAGTAGAACTGAAGCTGAGAAAAGTTTTGGCTCGATTTGTTTCTTTATTTTTTTCGACGTGCTACACACATGATCGCGGTCACCGTCGAGTTTACAAAAATAAATGGGACCGAATCGACAACGACATTTTTGAGGAAATCAAATCGAATTGCAAATCCGTATTATAACATACGGGAGATGACTCAGTCGCTGAAATCGAAAATACACGATTACATTAGAGAAGATTCTGATCGGGTTTTCTTTGGAATTAACTGCGTGGATCTCAACATCTCGTTGTGTAATCCGTTGCGCGGTAAATCGTACCTGGAATTGCCAGCAAAACTTAAATACGGTCAGAGATGCGTAATTGTTAAAATAATGACAAGTGTTTGCAGTGGGCGGTTTGGTCAGCATTGTACCCTGCTAGAACCGCGAATCCTTACCAGATTGGTAATTATAAGCCGTATAAGCACCAGTTAAACTTCATCGGGATCGATTTTCCTGTACAACTAGGTAAGATTCCCGTATATGAAAAAATAACATATCAATTGACGTTTTAGGAAAGAATGAAAATGACATTGTAGGTCCGTTGCTTATATCAAAATACGTTTCAACTACTGATACAGGTGTTGATATACCCTATATGGACCAGGATTACACTGTTTTAATGGCAGTTACGGTAATATTTATGCTAACGGTAATGATTCTGATGGTATTGATGCTGCAGGACATTATTGTTGATTCAAAACCGTTTCTAAGTTAAAGAAAGGACAATACAGCAAGCTCAGTGGAATAAATGATATTGTCAACGATGTTTACACTGATGTACAGATGTTAAAAAAGCTCCAAAATCATAAACTAGATTGTGCGCAGAACACACTTCCGAAAATGCCTCAAGAAATAAAAGCAAAAATCTCCTTGTCTTTAAAAACTTCGATAGAACAACTCGTGTTCCAAGAAATAAGTGCTGATTCTGTGTCGTTGTTAATACCGATAGACGCTGCTGATAACGATCCTGATGTATCGTCGACGAGAAAGTATCAAGAACACGTTCCAAATGGTGTTGCGTATAAGGTTGTGTACATAAACCCTAAACATTCTAGACGATTAGTGTTGCATCGTGGTCCTGATTACCTCAATAAATGTATCGATGCGTTATTGAAAGAATTTGATGAACTCGATGTGGTGAGTCATCCCATACTGTTTACTGAGAAGGGTAAATTAGATTTGCGAAGGCTGGTGATTGTCATTTTAGTGGAAAAACTTTGATGGTAACGGTGTTAATGACTATAAACAAAAACGCGATCATCGCCATTTCATTGGTAAATATCGAGGAGTTGCACATGATTGTTGTAATGTACCAGGACCAGATTGTCTTCCTGTGGTGCTGCATAATCCTTTAGGATTCTATTTACATCTGATCATTACATATTTTGGAAAGTATCGAAAGAAAATTGCTTGTATTGCTAACAACATGGAAAAGTACATGTCGTTTTCATTAGGTCCATTGAGATTCATCTATAGTTTAAAATTCATGAACGCGAGCTTAGACTAACTAGTAAAAACTGCGAAATCGTTTAATCATACTCGAGAACGATTTCAGGTTGATGTAAGTGAGTTTATCCTTACTAATCCATGAGGGTTTGGGATAAGTTTACTGAAGCATCATTGCCATTTAAAGAGTCGTGCTATAATTCACAATTCGGCGAAACTATAACCGATGCTGATTATAAACATGCTCATGTTGATTGGAATAACTTCGGGTTAATGAATCTTGGTGAGTATCACGATTTAAATCTGACCATCAACGTCAAATTGCCGAGACACGTGCGAACGTTATTACAAAGTCGATCCCGCTTAGTATATTCATCTCTTGGATTACCTTGGGATGCTAAGTTAGAGAATAGCGGGATTATTTGGGAGATGTTGTCGGACGTCGACATGTTTAACTTTATCGAAAAGGGTGTCCGCGCTGGTATCACTGTGATTACGCATAAATATTCCAAAGCTAATAATATTTGCATGCCTGATCATAATCCCAACAAGGAATCAAAGTACATCATGAAGTTTTACTCTCATAATATTTATGGTTGGGCGATGACGCAGAAGTTGCCATTTGGATGGATTCGAGAGGATGCATCCGGATGATTTTAAGCAGAGATTGTTGGATTCCGATGAAAATACGAGTTACATTCTCGAGGTGGATTTAGAGTACCCCAGGAACTCCATTCGGAACATAACGATTATCCATTAGCGCCAGAGAATATTACCATAAGTGGTGATAGGTTGAATCCCGAAAGTAAGCGTTTGCGAGATAAATTAGGAGCTGGAGTGTGCATACAGAAATTGGTACCGAATCTCATCGATAAATATTTTTACACAGTGCATTACAGAAACGTAAGTACTATACCAATCTGAGCATGCGAGTAATCCACATAAATCGCGTTCTGAAATATAAATGACGCCAGTGACTCAAAACGTACATCGATTTTAACACCGCTAGGTGGACAGAAGCCAAATCAGGTATCGAAAAAGATATTTTAAGTTGATCAACAATTCTTTGCTCGTGGAAATGATGGAAAACATCCGAAAGTGTGTCAACGTTGAGTTCGTGAATGATGGGCAGTCTGAACCACAAATTTTGTATCGTGCCCTGAGCACTAGCGCCCCAGACCACGGATACTTCTTTAATGTTGATCTGGGATACCTCGAACATTTACACGAGGAACACAACCATTTTCGGCTAGCGCCAGAATCTTTGTCAGTGCGTGGATATTGGTTGTTTCGTAAATTTACTGAATGCACCAAACTAATAACAAGTCTTTGGACGTAAAACAGTTATGTAGTATATGTACGGAACATCCAGCTATATCTACAATTGGGCATTCGTGTAACCAAGATCCATTGGGTGCTTGAATTTCGATAGCACGCATGGATGGTTCCATATATCCGAATGAATACGAATCGGCGCACAGGGGCTACAAATGAGTTTGAAACAGATTTCATTAAATTTATGAACAATGCTGTGTTTAGACTAACTATGGAAAATCTGCGCCACTGATTGGCGTAGATTTTGTCCATTATAGTGAACAATATAAGATTCAAAGGATTATTGCTTAACCCAGTCATTGAATCCAGTAGGATTTTTGATACTGAACTTCTTTCCGTCCATAGTAAAAAAAACAAATCGCAACTAAACCTGACAAAGCATATCTTTGTTGGATCGTCACTGTTAGAGTTTACTACGCTGATAAGTTTTCCTGAGACAAGATCAAACCATTTTACCTGGATCGGGGCAAGATGCTCTAAATATCACTGACTGATGCATATGACAACCATTGACGTGTAAGCGGACATGGCTGAATCAACTTTGGTCAATGAATCATCCGAAAGTACATCCGTTGTTTAGTAACACAAATACAGTGGTGTTTGGTAAGTTCAAGGATGACTGTTCGGGTAAACCAATCGAAGAGCATGTGGGACTACGACCTATAATGTACTCGATTGTAGTTGCTGGCTTTAAGAAGATCGAGAAAAAAGCTAAACGTTTTCCACGAATTATTGTTGAGAAAAGTCTCAACCACGATATGTACGTAGAATGTCTTAGAGACCAAAGTGAATTCACTCACACCAGTCCCGCAATCTATTTAAGTCATGAATGAGATCCACGTCAGCACATTGAAGAGCGGGGATATCATTTAATGCTAGATAAGGAAGGTCATATCGGTAACAAGCAGCATTAGCAAGATTTACTGGTGCTTCTCCTTTTTTTGATTGGTTGTTGGAATCAAGTCGTATATCCAGTCGTGTACCAGGCCCACAGTAATTATATCAGGGATTTCTTTTTTCACCAGGAAGTTTACTCCATGATGTTCCCGGTAACTTTGCCAATGTAGCCATGATATCAACACCGACACTTTTATAATTAATGTGAATTTCTTTGCTCAACATCGAACACTGGTTCCAGTAATCGCCACTCGTCCATTACGTGTTTGAGCTCGATTTGGCCAAAGAAGAGGTATGATAGTTGTACCAGTAAAGAAGGGTAATTGGCTAGAAGTGCTTATTGCACCTGGACGTGATGAGTCTGGAATGCGTCTTCCAGTAGTGTAATTGTACTACATGATTGCGTTATTCACAGAAGAACAATGATGATCCGTCAACGTTACTGACATGAAAAATTATTCGAAGCGGAGCAATAGCGGCGAACTGAAAGATAAGCCCGATGATTATGAAAAATAAGCGAGCGTGTTTGGTTCTATATCCTATTTATGGACTTCACGAAGTAGCAATTGTTGATCTGGTGTAATTGGAATCGCAACCACAACAACCATCATTGATACGCCAATCAGAATTATTGTCGAGGCTATATAGATAGTAGCCGGTGTTTGTGGTGGTGTTAGCAAATAGTTCATTTCGATACGATTAGATTGAATAGTATGTGTATATTCAGAACAGTTTGCAGCAGCACAAATCAGTTTCAGCAAGATTAGTAAAGGTATTCTGTGGCTATCGAGGATAAAAAAATTAGCCGGCCGAATTCGAGATTGTGCTAGCGGAAATGGAAAATCACCGACAACTGCGAGCACAGACAAGAAACCGCGTAGCCGCTGTATATACAATAAAAGTTGAGTAAATCCACGGGTTGCACATAGTATGTGGCTTGATTGCCAATCTCGACACAAATCATGATAGATACTGACTGTAACTTATATCAGGTCCCAAAAAGGCAAATATTGAACACAATTAGCATAATTACACTACTCGAGAGTCACGATAAAATGTCTCCAGAATTTCGGTTTCAAGAATAAAAAAGAACAGTCATAAGGACGGAAACAAGGAGGATGGAGTCTGACAATAAAAGAGTTTTAAGTAAGATAAAAATGCAAACAAGGAAAGGGGATCTCAGATGAATTTATTACACTCATTTGTTCATGCCGCCTGATCTATTTTTATTTCTTTACCCATTCAGTCGTTCGCTGATTTTTAAACCGATTTTACTAGACTTGCAATCAAAGTTTTATAACACTTTACAATGTGTTCTATTGACAGCACACATCAGCCCAGGAAAATTTGAATATCATTGCTTTTTCACATACATTATGGAAAATAGGTAGTACTTATATTTAGTTAAAAGATATTTAGTTTGTTCAGTATTAATCGTATTTCTCACAAAAGTAAGGCCGTAACGTATGATAAAGGTTTGAGTCAAGATATCTTGGTATTGGATGGAAATGGTTCCACAAAGTCTGACAAATGATTTATCAGCGTGTATGTCTGTGTGTTGCAATATGGCGAAATTTAGAGTTTAATAAGATTCATATTGTCAATAACTGATTTTATGTTTTCCAAATTCATCTAAATTATTATGGTCATAATTTAATTTGCACACTATTTAATATTGGGTCAATATTTCCTTGTAAAGGACAAGGATAAATTCAAGATTATCTTGCTCAGATGAATACGCGTTTTTTGTCACAAATGGAAGAAAAAATACATCAATGCCAAAAGACCGAACTTGAGGTCACGATTTATGGTGTACCCAAAAATCTCGGGCTTTCTCAAAAATTATTATTATTGAATGTTATCATCTTTGAAGCGATAAGGTGTAAATTAAACCCATATATCACATTCTACACTTAAATATTGATTAACGATGTATATAAAGAATAAAGTAACACTCAGAAATAAGAAGTTTGAGAATGACAAATTCTTGATTTTGATAAGTACCCCATAATCTACCTAACTTCTGCTAACAAAGTAAAACGCCCTTGTTATTCTTTGTTTGCGCTATCAGCTTTAATCCAGCACGAGCTGGGCGGTTGCAATCCGCACAAGGATAGCCTTCAGGAACAAATGCCTCCACTTATGTAACCCTTGTGATGATGAGCAAAGTGTTATCGCAAGGAAATCAAACACTAATGTTGTTGGTATGATAAGCGAGTGAGTTATGTAGGCCTGGAGACAGAGGTCACAAGAAGTGTTTGCATGCAGTATATATTCATGCACATGCTTATTCTTATGAAGGTCAAGGCCCATTCTTTCATTCGTAAACATTGTACTATTATACATTGCTACCGCCATGACCATGTTTTAAGCTTGTAATTCGCAATTTCAGCAATATCATTGTATTACAGAGCCATATTGAAGACTGATTCATTAAATAAATATAACAAATATCATGCCGTAAAATGATTTGTTGATTCATATTCTTGTTTGAATTCATTTCTATATCAAGTTAGCCTAATTCAGTATTGCTTGAATAATTTACATGTCATTTACAATACCCAGTTTCCTCATATATATGTTAGGTACGTATACAATTAAATTGTTGCGCACGACTCATCACGAACTTAACTGATACCGTATTATTCCAGTGATGTATGCTTCCGCAAGTGGTTTCGTGTTTAATTTTAGAATCGAGAAAAATCTTTTCAAAGTGGAAATCGTATATAGCACTAATCATCATTGTCATCGCCATCATCCTGCTCATCGTCGTCGTCGTCATAATCTACACAGTTTGTGGTCGTCTTTCTCCACAGTAGTAGCAGTGCAAATATTACCAGTAGCAGTAGTAGTAATAGTAGTAATTGTTGCAGTTGCTATTTATTCATTTCGTTTATGATTATGATGTCGCCGATGAAGGAAAGATAAACGACAACCACGAATTGGAAGCGATTTCCATGCTATCTTGGGGTTGTGTGGCCGAGTGGTCTAAAGAACCCATCTATACATATCACACATATATGCCCGCTTGAGTTCCAGTCTAGGCTTGAAGAACGTGGGTATAGGAAAATGCTTGCTAGTAGCGACCTACCTTGAAATCGAAACTTTTATAACACTATTTCCAAATTAGGAAAACACAATTTGCGTCTTCCTTACCACATAAATATTTGGCACAGCAAACACTATTAACACAATTTAAAAATCGGACTGGTCCAGAAACGTGATTGTAGTGGAGATAATAAAACACCGTAAACTAAAATTTAGTATTGTTGGTAGAGTCAGAAGCAGCACAAGGCATTATATATTAGGGTAGATAATAAAACACAAATTATTCAATAATTTTACTAGGCAACTATTCTGAACCTATTAGATAGTCCCTAATTGCTTCAGACAAACCTGCAGTTACAATCAACAGGAGCAGTTAGTTAAATGTTTCAAAGATGGTTCTAATTTAAACCTTAAAATATTAAATAATAGCAGTATATGTTCCCAAACAATACACTAACTAATAGCTTGACCACATTCCTGATTTATCTTCTGAATTTATCATGATCATGTGTTTGTCTTTTAAGAAACATTGTCATCCAATTACAGGTCTTGTGGATCACTAAAGTTGGACATATGATAACAAAATAGTAGAAAAGTTGAAATATGATGTCGATGTGATAGAAAATTTGGCATATGATAACAAAGTAGTAGAAAAGTTGACATATGATATCGATGTGATAGAAAATTTGGCATATGATAGGAGAACGATGTAATAGAAAAGTTGATATATGATAACCATGTGATTAACAAAGTCGTTGATTTCAGACTCTGTCAGACTTACAGCAAACAAAATTTTCCCTGAATGATTAACTTCAACCTTTAACGTTTTATGTGGTTCTTTCAAATACAGTTCTGCTGGATTTCATTAATACATTCCTATAACATCTTCCCTAGCCAAGGATCCGATACGATAAACCTATCTACACGTATCGATCAGACATTTCAATGCCTCTGGTCTTCGAATTTCATTGGATCTGTCTGCAAGCCAAAGCATCCAATCAAACTCACGTTATTCAAATTAAAACACTGTTCCTACATGATCGAGATGCGGGGAGCACACATCTAGAATTAACTCGTAAAAGAGCAATTTTCCACTGACAGTCCGTGTTTGTACAAATGCACCATATCCTCAAATACACCTGTAATGGCTTCGCTGATACTTAGTCATAATTTCAATGTTAGATTTGCAAAGAATCAATTGCCTCCCATATACAAAGCACTGCTATTATGCGTTATTGGTTAGTTTGGATTAAATACGAAGGGAGGCAACTATGAAATCCAATAGATGTCTCTAGGACAATACACTGAATTATCCAACCGATCCGCCAAGATTTAGATAGGGTTAATGTATCAGAACCTTGGATGGCGATGATGCCCAATGCATCACAAATAGTTCTGAATCTGACAATCTAAAAACATAAATACAAATTGTGTGGGCATTAAGATTTTATCTCTTGTTGATGTGAAACTGAACACTTCGTTGCACACACTCTACTGTGTGACATATATGTGTGTGGGGGGTTTTCAGATAAAGCCAGATACCATGAAGATACTTATAAAAGGTTTAACGCTTATGTTGCTAATTTATGTGTAAATCATGGAAAATACGTCGAGGCGTCTGTAAATTGTTGCATCAATAGAAAACCCTTCATTCAATCTAGAAATTAATATAAAAGAATTCAAATGTTGCAACGTCAGCATTCAAGCTAATCAAATGTATGTTTTAGTCTGATTTATTGACTTCATTGGCACTATGATGTGCTTATCTATTATGAGTTAACACATATGCATCATAACAAGCTGGAGGAGAGTTAAATCTTAGATGTCAAAACTAAATATTTAGATGTTAGTTCAGTCTGTATCTGTTTCACAAGCATTGTTTATATATTATGTATGCAATACCAGTCCGGAGGGGTGATTTGCCTCTTTACCCATTGCGACTATATCTGTTTAAGTCATTGTGAAATTATGCCATTGGGATACTAATACTTTGGTAGAATGTGAAAATCCTAAAGCAATCTACATATTGCCATTAATTTGTGCTTACGTCAATCTCCTTTCAGTTTATTTTATAGACTTCCTTTGTCTTAATTCATACATTTTAACTTTCGTTGCAATATCATTAATTTTCATTTAAGGGTTCAAATCAGTTTTGAATCTATCTCGATTTTTATTATTATACTTTTAACTGAATCAAAACTACTGCTGAGCGCACGCGTATTTTGATTGTTACAGTTCAATGGTGCTAAGCTACGTAACAAAACTAATGAAATGCATCAGGTTTTGTAAATTGGAAATATAAATTTCCATAATATACAAAGCAAAAAGTAAACATATGTTACAATATCTTAAAACAGTCTCAAATAGTTCTATCACGTCCAGACGTATGGTGTAATGCCAATGAGTTCCAGTTATATTTCGAATGGTGTTCACTATTGTAATGTTGTGCTAATAACAATGAATACATCACACTTAATAATCCCAAATTGTCTTTAAATGAATTCAGAATAATTCCGTAATAGCCACAACTCCAAATAGTCTGAATAGTACAAGCACTTTGTAATTCCAATGAATGATTGAATTCAATAAATAAATACAATTAAACACAACTAAATATCCTCCCAAGGCTGATATTAAAACTATGAATACGTAGTTATTAAATAAACATTCATGATAGCTAAGTCGTAATACAACTGAAAGAAGCGTATTAATTTCACAATGATTTGAACTGTCTAACAGGATCAGGTGGTCCACACTGTCTCCTAAGAAATTAAGTCGGCTTGGCCTTCAAGAACGTCGGTCCTTTAGTAGAATCCCGTGATGATTGCTTGAATTAGAGCACAACTCAGTATCGAAGCTTGTGAATGAATTTTACGCACTTAATACAAGCATTGCCTCTTTTAAAAGTGCAAATCAACGATCGTCTATAAAATTGGCATTAAAAACGTTATTAATTAATAACACTTACAAACAATTATTGTGAAAATAATGAACATAATACAGATATACATAGCATTAAGTACTACAGTTTAAATGTCTCTGTAGTTGTTGCATACATTTTCCTCAAATCAGTCAAATCTTCATTCGTTTGCTTTCTCATTTATCTGGCCCATCAATACTGTCTTGTACGACACCGATAACATTAATCAATTTTCCTTGCAGAACATTTTCATCTAGCAAAGACGTACCATTTAAACGTCTTAAATCCTGCTCTGTCCACATTTGCCAAATTTTAAAATCTCATCCTTCTACATAAAATTAATATTGCGTTTGTATTGTCCACACTGGAGGTAATTTTGCTGAGTACCAACGATTGAATTGAATGGATAACCGAGTTAGTCTTTCACACATCATATATTTTCAAGCAGTAATATTTTCACCTAGTTCCTAACTGTTGAATGATTCCTCATATCCCCTCCATTTCACAGCTATATCCTGTATGACCTTTCATTGTTATGTTCTTAAAAATCTTTCCAGTTTTGTATGTGTCATTTTTAGGTGTAATACACAAATATCTATTGATCGCAAAACATCAAGTTTCCAAGTTATAAATTATTGTATCACTTAAAACAACTTGTCTAAGATGGAATATTTTCTAAGAAATGCTTTAGAATATAATATTTTGCAAACATGCTTGCATTTTAATATTCTTTTGCACCAATTTTACAATTTTAAGACTTTTAACTTTATCAGTTATCAGGTTACCGAATAGATTGATCCATACATTTAATGTTTCTTTTCCCTTGCTCCTGGTGTCATGTCTTTTAATGTGTCTCGAATGTTCTTATATCTTCAAGTTCGCTTTGAAAAACGATTAACCTATTTTCTGGTTTCATTTTGGCCGAAACACTGCCACACTCTAGTCATCATAATTCTATTAAACCTTCCACTTTTTGTCCAAGTTGAAGAGAAATCGCCGCTTTCTTTTTCCAAACAATTGGTCGTTTGCTCTGATGTGAAACTCTCTTCCCTCATAATAAATGTGTATTTGTAGACTTTCTTTCGCAGCATCTTGTACTATTACATTCTTATCTTGACAATACATCAATGTCAAATTCATTTGTCTCAATTGTTGCTTTTATAATATGTTTGTATGTCATCATGGTCTGTTTTTATCTTGTCAACGGCACGATTAACATAGACCCTTCTGTAGGAAAACCGTTGCCTAGGTTGCTACTGTATGGATAGACTGTTTAGTTAACCAGTCTTTTAATTCAGCGTGTATTATCTTTGTCAAGCTTTATTTCCTCATGCAATTAATTGTCATCTGTTAACACAACTGCAACTTTAGGATTATGCAAGTGACTGTACCTTCAGACGTGTACAAAGCACATCTATGTCTTGTTCTGCAAAGTTCACATTTGTTGGTTTTTAACAATCTCTGAAGTTGGCCATTTTAAACTCATTCAAAACATTCAGAGAAATCTTTGCAATTGGCAAAGAATCTTCAGGAATTGTTAACAGGTAGATCGACACTCCAAGTCTTGTGCATTTCTTTTGACTAATATAGATCGATTCCTGAATCCTTTCGAAGGCATGAATGAGTTTAGAGTAATGTTATATGATACCTTTCCTATAGTTGAATGAGTTTAGATTTATGTTATATGTCATTGTTCACATGGTTGAATAATAAACAGCAAGTTGATGTGCTGAGTCGCCATTTGCTGTTCTAAATGGATTTTAGTTTCTTCTGTTTTTGTTGAATGATTGTCATTTTCGTAAACTTTACAAAATCTAAAGATGTATTGTAAATTTAGCCGAATTAAGATTTACATCTTTATGCCCATCAACTATGTAAATGACTCATTCATTGCACTGTATTATTTTGATCATCTTGCTATCAAGGAGGTTGCTGTTTGTGATCACTGAATACCAAATCTAATTCTTTTATTATTTTAAATCTTAGTTTGTAGCGTAATAAGCTTTAACTACAACTTAAACTCATCCAAACTTGTAAATACAAAATGTTGATACTTATGCCTATCCATCCCATAAAGATATCCTCCCTTCCGGATATCCTCTTTTATAACAAGATCAACAAAACCAACACCAACAATAAGAATACTGCAATAACAATTCACGATCAATCACGATGCCCTTTCGATAATGAGGTACGCCTTTAAAGTGCCCGTTTTGGTGGATATTCCGAAATTTTCAATGCCAGTTCTGTTTCTGTTTACAAGAGGTGGACTTGTAAGTGTTCTGGTTTTAAAAAAAAGGAAAAAAGCTTGGCTTGGTGAGCATTCCAATAGATCGGTCACTTCCAAACGCGCCTGTCGTGAGAACATGACCTCGTAGCATCGTGTTTCAAGTCACCTATATTATTACTGCACTTATATCGTCTCTAATGACAAACAATCTTAATTTATGAATTTAGCCTTTGTTTGTGTACGTAATTTTATTGGACATGCTCTCATTATTGCACAAAAGACATGAAAGGATGAAATGCATTTTGGTGTAACAGGTGTCATCTCCAAATGGTTTGGTAGTACTACAATCAGCTGATCATCTCCAAATGGTTTGGTAGTACTACAATCAGCTGATCGGAGACAGAAGGTTTGATATATATATATATATATATATATATATATATATATATATATATATATATATATATATATATATATATATAAAACA
>JAECUM010027779.1:0-67865 GCA_016617855.1 Megalonaias nervosa | reverse complement strand
TAGACTCAATGAAAACCTATCGCATTTATTCTTGGATGTAACAAAGCATATATTAGTAGGAATGTTTTAGAGAATGACTTTTTAATTTTATTTCATGTCATTTCATTTTCATTCCTAAGTTATATTCAATTAGACCTTTGGATTTCAGCCGACAAAGTAGATTCCTTGCGGTTTATAAACAGCGTACATTCTACGTTTGAAAGCCTAAGAAACTTTCTACAATTCAATTCGCAAATTTGGCAAAGTAAATTTGAAAGTAAGCTACATTATTACCACTCATCCCTTTCATCTGCTTAAGTGGAATTTCACATACATGTATCTTTCCGTGTAACCTTGGTTGAAGCATTGATAATACTTTTCCAAGAAAATATATAAATACAGAAAATGCCGGCAGCAAGATTTCAGATTTCCACACTGTTCTTGCTCCAACGAATAAAACAACTTACAGGAAACATCATATTTATGCAAAATTTACATTATGAAAATCACGCAAGCAATAGCATTACCTTCTGTGCAGTTATTGCCAGTCCAACCGCTAGGACAGTTGCATTTGTAGGAACCAATGGTGTTTAGGCAAGAAGCGTTATATCCACATGGTGAAATGTTGCATTCATTTATGTCTGAAACAAGACACAGTTCACATTCACCTAATTAGTTTCTGACTGATTTCTTTTTCTGGTTTTTCCTCATATTAACATATACAGCTTTGACTCAATCGGAACCGACATTACATCATAGTTTTGTACACTTTGAATACTGCATGCTCAAAACTTAATTCTTTTTAAGGTTGTACCTCATAAAGTTAGGACACAGGCATGACCATATGGTCAATATTGCAATAATTATTGGTGTGTCTACGTTAAAGTTTAATCAATATACTGTCATATATTATCTCCGAATAAGTGTATGTTATACGTTCTTACAAATATACTCTAAGAAGGAAAGCTCACGCCAAATGAGAGGCAAAATGGATTGTCATTGAATTTCATAATGCATTCCTTTCAACATAGCGCTTCATTTAAAAACGTTGTAGGTGCATGAAAGCATGGCTTTATAAATATAAGAAAATCAAGAGCTGTACCTTCCGTGCAGTTCCTACCCATCCAACCGTTCAAGCAATTGCACACATATGAACCGTTGGTGATCGTGCATGTTGCGTTATTTCCACATGGTGAACTCGCACATACATTCAGGGCTGAAATGGGCATTGTGCACATTATGTCTACTAGGTGATCAGTGCTAAATGTTATCTCTTCCTCTGAACTAAGCATGTCAGGTAGAAACAGTTAGGAATTCTCGTCCTTTCCTTCCTGCGCTTCCAGGAATAGAGTTTTCTTGCAATTTGGGACCATACTAATTTCTGAAGCGCAGGAACAATACACTAACACAATAAAAGACGTCAATTCCTATATTAAGTCGCCACCGTAATACAATTTGAATAGATTGTATTTTATGCACCATCTTGCTCAATGAAAGACATGTAAAATCAAATTAAAGGCTGAATTGACATCGTCCGTGGATACAAACGTTTGCTCCAACACAATGATAGTAGTGATACTGTATGAATATCAAAGATGTTCGCGAATGTTTTCTAATAACAGACCAACATATATTTAACTGTAGACTCATGGGAAACCTACTGTATTTATTCCCATATGTAACAAAGCATATTCTGCCCGGAACGTTTTTGAATTTAGGTTTTTAATTTTAGTTTATTTCATTTCATTTTCTTATCCCTGCGTATATTCAATTAGACGTTCGTACTTCGAAGCAATCTGTAGGCTTGTTACGTCTTGTGAACACCAAAGATACTACATTTAGAAATCCCAGGATCTTACCACAGTGTAAACTGCAAATTTATCAATGTAACTGTAAAAATATGTCTATTAGTACCACTCTTAATATGCAATAATTTAAGCGAAAATTCAAACAAATATATGTTGCCATATAACCTTTGTTAAGTATGAAAAATAATTTTCCAACAAAATATATAAGGTAAACAAAATGCAGTCAGCAAAAGTTTAGATTTTCACACTGAGCTCGTTCCTGACAACAAAACAACTTATACTAAACTTCATAATCATGCAACGTTTACATTATGAACAGAACGAAAGCAATCCATTTACCTTCTGTACAGTTCCTGCCCATCCAACCGCTTGAACAGTTGCACATGTATGAACCAATGATGTTTCTGCATGTAACGTTATTGCCACATGGTGAAAAGTTGCATTCGTTTATGTCTGAAACGAAACACAAGTCACCTTCAATTCAGTTAGGTGTTGAATGGTTTCGTTTTCGTTTTTGTCTTATATTAAAATACAGAGATGTGACTCAGTCGGTCCAACCTTACATTATGACTTTGTGCGCTCTGCATACTGCATTTTAAAAGCTCAGTCCATTTCAAGCTTGTACTTGATAACTTTAGGACACAGGCACGAGCATGTAATGAAGCTCACAGGAATTAACGATTTCTCTAGACAGAATAGTAATCATCATATCTTCATATATTATCTGAATATACGTGTATATTTACACGTACCTACCGGAATGCTCTAAGAACAAAAGCTCACGCAGAGCGAGTAGGACAATTGCTTGTATATGGATATCGTAATGGCGATTGGTCTGTATATGATATCATTTAGAAACCCCCTTTTGTGCATGACAGCTGGAATTTATAAACGTGGAACACTCAGCAGCTATAACTCCATTGCAATTACTACCCATCCAACCGTTCGAAGAGTTGCACACCTTGGAACCTTTAGTGCTTGTGCAATTTCCATTATTTCCATCTCGCAAACTAGCACATATATTCCGAGCTGAAATGGTGATTATTTGCATTAACTCTACTTGATTTTGAGAGCCATATATGCTC
Organism: Megalonaias nervosa; assembly: GCA_016617855.1. Taxonomy (NCBI): domain Eukaryota; kingdom Metazoa; phylum Mollusca; class Bivalvia; order Unionida; family Unionidae; genus Megalonaias; species Megalonaias nervosa. The sequence goes on along the minus strand of JAECUM010027779.1, from coordinate 64,993 downwards.
TCTTCCTCTCCACTATGACTAACAGCTACAGATGTTTTGGAATAGACTTTCTACTGCTACAATGTTTCCCACAATAGAGTTTCCTCGCAATTTCGGACCATACCACATTCAGAAACGCAGGAACAACACAGTCACAAAATAAATGACACCTATGTCTATATTCAGTCTTCACCTAAATTGCATTTGAACAAATTGTATGGCAAGCATCAATTTGGTAAATGAAACAAACGCAAATCTAAATTAAAGGTTTAATTCATAACTTAACCGTCTACAAATTTGGACCGATTGACAATAATGGACTTCTTATATTATGACCAATTCATATAGAGCATCCATGTTCGTGAAAGCTTTGTCATTGATCTGTTTTCTAGCCTGTAGATTCGTTGAAACCATACCGCGTGTATTAATGTATACAGTGAAGCATACACCGACAGAAAACCATTACAGATTGTCCTTTTGTTTTAATTTGGTTTCATTTCAATTCATTGTCCATAGTGGTTTCTGGTCAGAGTTTGTTCTTCAGAAGAAAGCGTAGATTTGTTACAGCTTATAAGCAATATTAATATTACCATTCGAAACCATAGATTCATTTCACATTTTGAATGGCAAATTTGGCAAAGAAAATTTGAAGATAGACTACATTAGCACCACTCTTCCTCTTCCATGGTTTAAGGAAAATTCTAATACAGATATATTGACAGATAATCTTGGTTTAAGCCTTACTAATAGTTTCGTTTTTAATATGCTAGGTAAAGAAGATGCAGTGAGCAAGATTTTAGTCACTCATGAATGTTGCGATCTTTCCTAACAATAAAGCAACGTTTTGGAAGATATATTGTGTACAAAACGGAAGCAATAAGTTTACCTTCTGTGCAGTTCCTGCCCATCCAACCGTTTGTACAGTTACACATGTATGAACCAATGGTGTTTACGCATGTAGCGTTATTTCCACATGGTGAAATGCTGCATTCATTTATGTCTGAAAAGAAACACAGATCACAGTAAGCAAATTATGTGCTGGGGGGTATATTTTTCTATTTTCACGTTCTTTATCATTAAATATGCAGCCGTGACTCAGTCGAAACCAAAATTACATTATGATTCTGTGCCCTCTTCATGCTGCAATTTAAAAGCCAAATCCATTTCAAGATTGTGCTTCATAGAGTTAGAACACTAGCACGATCATGCAGTGAAGGCTAACAGGTAGAATTGTGTACTCTACATAAAATTGCGACCATCTTATATTCATATAGTATCGGAGCATACGTGAATGTTACACATTCCTATATAAATGCCGTATGAACAAATGCTCACACCGAACGAGTTGCAAGTCTGATTATCCTTGGATATCCTAATGTGCTTTGATCGGCATAATATGTTACATAAATTCAGTATATTCGCATGAAAGCTGATATTTATAAACAGAGGGCAATCAGCAGTTATAACTACCCTCCAGTTCCTACTCATCCAACCGTTCAAAGAGTTACACACATAGGATCCGTTAGTGATTCTGCAAGTTCCATTATTTCCACACGGCGAACTAGCACAAACATTCGGTGCTGTAATGTTGATTTTATGCATTATTTCTACATAGTACTGAGTGCAATTTATGCTCTCGTCCTTTTTGCTGTATCAATTAGAAAGAAACGTTTATGAATAATCTTGGTTTGTTAGAATGTTTCCAGGAGGACAGTTTCCTAGCAAATTGCAACCCTACCAAATTGAGACAGGCACGAAGAACACAGTAACAAAGTAAATGACGCCGATATCTATATTCAGTCGTCCACTAGTAGAATATGAGCAGATTCTATTTTAAACATCGATTTGCTAAACCAACTAAACGCAAGGGGAAATTAAAAGCCGAATTCCCAATTTACGCCTGTACAAACTTGCACAAAAAAAACATTGGGGGTCTTGATATATTATGACCAAATCATATACATCATCGATGTTCGTCAATGCTTTCTCGTTGCTCAACAAATTGATATTAACCATTAGACTCAATGAAAACCTATCGCATTTATTCTTGGATGTAACAAAGCATATATTAGTAGGAATGTTTAAGAGAATGACTTTTTAATTTTATTTCATGTCATTTCATTTTCATTCCTAAGTTATATTCAATTAGACCTTTGGATTTCAGCCGACAAAGTAGATTCCTTGCGGTTTATAAACAGCGTACATTCTACGTTTGAAAGCCTAAGAAACTTTCTACAATTCAATTGGCAAATTTGGCAAAATAAATTTGAAAGTAAGCTACATTATTACCACTCATCCCTTTCATCTGCTTAAGTGGAATTTCACATACATGTATCTTTCCGTGTAACCTTGGTTGAAGCATTGATAATACTTTTCCAAGAAAATATATAAATACAGAAAATGCCGGCAGCAAGATTTTAGATTTCCACACTGTGCTTGCTCCAAAGAATAAAACAACTTACAGGAAACATCATATTTATGCAAAATTTACATTATGAAAATCACGCAAGCAATAGCATTACCTTCTGTGCAGTTATTGCCAGTCCAACCGCTAGTACAGTTGCATTTGTAGGAACCAATGGTGTTTAGGCAAGAAGCGTTATATCCACATGGTGAAATGTTGCATTCATTTATGTCTGAAACAAGACACAGTTCACATTCACCTAATTAGTTTCTGACTGATTTCTTTTTCTGGTTTTTCCTCATATTAACATATACAGCTTTGACTCAATCGGAACCGACATTACATCATAGTTTTGTACACTTTGAATACTGCATGCTCAAAACTTAATTCTTTTTAAGGTTGTACCTCATAAAGTTAGGACACAGGCATGACCATATGGTCAATATTGCAATAATTATTGGTGTGTCTACGTTAAAGTTTAATCAATATACTGTCATATATTATCTCCGAATAAGTGTATGTTATACGTTCTTACAAATATACTCTAAGAAGGAAAGCTCACGCCAAATGAGAGGCAAAATGGATTGTCATTGAATTTCATAATGCATTCCTTTCAACATAGCACTTCATTTAAAAACGTTGTAGGTGCATGAAAGCATGGCTTTATAAATATAAGAAAATCAAGAGCTGTACCTTCCGTGCAGTTCCTACCCATCCAACCGTTCAAGCAATTGCACACATATGAACCGTTGGTGATCGTGCATGTTGCGTTATTTCCACATGGTGAACTCGCACATACATTCAGGGCTGAAATGGGCATTGTACACATTATGTCTACTAGGTGATCAGTGCTAAATGTTATCTCTTCCTCTGAACTAAGCATGTCAGGTAGAAACAGTTAGGAATTCTCGTCCTTTCCTTCCTGCGCTTCCAGGAATAGAGTTTTCTTGCAATTTGGGACCATACTAATTTCTGAAGCGCAGGAACAATACACTAACACAATAAAAGACGTCAATTCCTATATTAAGTCGCCACCGTAATACAATTTGAATAGATTGTATTTTATGCACCATCTTGCTCAATGAAAGACATGTAAAATCAAATTAAAGGCTGAATTGACATCGTCCGTGGATACAAACGTTTGCTCCAACACAATGATAGTAGTGATACTGTATGAATATCAAAGATGTTCGCGAATGTTTTCTAATAACAGACCAACATATATTTAACTGTAGACTCATGGGAAACCTACTGTATTTATTCCCATATGTAACAAAGCATATTCTGCCCGGAACGTTTTTGAATTTAGGTTTTTAATTTTAATTTATTTCATTTCATTTTCTTATCCCTGCGTATATTCAATTAGACGTTCGTACTTCGAAGCAATCTGTAGGCTTGTTACGTCTTGTGAACACCAAACATACTAAATTTAGAAATCCCAGGATCTTACCACAGTGTAAACTGCAAATTTATCAATGTAACTGTAAAAATATGTCTATTAGTACCACTCTTAATATGCAATAATTTAAGCGAAAATTCAAACAAATATATGTTGCCATATAACCTTTGTTAAGTATGAAAAATAATTTTCCAACAAAATATATAAGGTAAACAAAATGCAGTCAGCAAAAGTTTAGATTTTCACACTGAGCTCGTTCCTGACAACAAAACAACTTATACTAAACTTCATAATCATGCAACGTTTACATTATGAACAGAACGAAAGCAATCCATTTACCTTCTGTACAGTTCCTGCCCATCCAACCGCTTGTACAGTTGCACATGTATGAACCAATGATGTTTGCGCATGTAGCGTTATTGCCACATGGTGAAAAGTTGCATTCGTTTATGTCTGAAACGAAACACAAGTCACCTTCAATTCAGTTAGGTGTTGAATGGTTTCGTTTTCGTTTTTGTCTTATATTAAAATACAGAGATGTGACTCAGTCGGTCCAACCTTACATTATGACTTTGTGCGCTCTGCATACTGCATTTTAAAAGCTCAGTCCATTTCAAGCTTGTACTTGATAACTTTAGGACACAGGCACGAGCATGTAGTGAAGCTCACAGGAATTAACGATTTCTCTAGACAGAATAGTAATCATCATATCTTCATATATTATCTGAATATACGTGTATATTTACACGTACCTACCGGAATGCTCTAAGAACAAAAGCTCACGCAGAGCGAGTAGCACAATTGCTTGTATATGGATATCGTAATGGCGATTGGTCTGTATATGATATCATTTAGAAACCCCCTTTTGTGCATGACAGCTGGAATTTATAAACGTGGAACACTCAGCAGCTATAACTCCATTGCACTTACTACCCATCCAACCGTTCGAAGAGTTGCACACCTAGGAACCGTTAGTGCTTGTGCAATTTCCTTTATTTCCATCTCGTAAACTAGCACATATATTCCGAGCTGAAATGTTGATTATTTGCATTAACTCTACTTGATTTTGAGAGCCATATATGCTCTCGTCCTCTCCACTATGAATAACAGCTACAGATGTTTTGGAATAGACTTTCTACTGCTTCAATGTTTCCCATAATAGAGTTTCCTCGCAATTTCGGACCATACCAAATTCAGAAACGCAGGAACAACACAGTCACAAAATAAATGACATATATGTCTATATTCAGTCTTCACCTAAATTGCATTTGAACAAATTGTATGGCAAGCATCAATTTGGTAAATGAAACAAACGCAAATCTAAATTAAAGGTTTAATTCATAACTTAACCGTCTACAAATTTGGACCGATTGACAATAATGGACTTCTTATATTATGACCAATTCATATAGAGCATTCATGTTCGTGAAAGCTTTGTCATTGATCTGTTTTCTAGCCTGTAGATTCGTTGAAACCATACCGCGTGTATTAATGTATACAGTGAAGCATACACCGACAGAGAACCATTACAGATTGTCCTTTTGTTTTAATTTGGTTTCATTTCAATTCATTGTCCATAGTGGTTTCTGGTCAGAGTTTGTTCTTCAGAAGAAAGCGTAGATTTGTTACAGCTTATAAGCAATATTAATATTACCATTCGAAACCATAAATTCATTTCACATTTTGAATGGCAAATTTGGCAAAGAAAATTTGAAGATAGACTACATTAGCACCACTCTTCCTCTTCCATGGTTTAAGGAAAATTCTAATACAGATATATTGACAGATAATCTTGGTTTAAGCCTTACTAATAGTTTCGTTTTTAATATACTAGGTAAAGAAGATGCAGTGAGCAAGATTTTAGTCACTCTTGAATGTTGCGTTCTTTCCTAACAATAAAGCAACGTTTTGGAAGATATATTATGTACAAAACGGAAGCAATAAGTTTACCTTCTGTGCAGTTCCTGCCCATCCAACCGCTTGTACAGTTACACATGTATGAACCAATGGTGTTTACGCATGTAGCGTTATTTCCACATGGTGAAATGCTGCATTCATTTATGTCTGAAACGAAACACAGATCACGGTAAGCAAATTATGTACTGGGGGGTATATGTTTCTATTTTCTCCTTCATTATCATTCAATATGCAGCCGTGATTCAGTCGAAACCAAAATTACATTATGATTCTGTGCCCTCTTCATGCTGCAATTTAAAAGCCAAATCCATTTCAAGATTGTGCTTCATAGAGTTAGAACACTAGCACGATCATGCAGTGAAGGCTAACATGTAGAATTGTGTACTCTACATACAATTGCGACCATCTTATATTCATATAGTATCGGAGCATACGTGAATGTTACACATTCCTATATAAATGCCGTATGAACAAATGCTCACACCGAACGAGTTGCAAGTCTGATTATCCTTGGATATCCTAATGTGCTTTGATCGGCATAATATGTTACATAAATTCAGTATATTCGCATGAAAGCTGATATTTATAAACAGAGGGTAATCAGCAGTTATAACTACCCTCCAGCTCCTACTCATCCAACCGTTCAAAGAGTTACACACATAGGATCCGTTAGTGATTCTGCAAGTTCCATTATTTCCACACGGCGAACTAGCACAAACATTCGGTGCTGTAATGTTGATTTTATGCATTATTTCTACATAGTACTGAGTGCAATTTATGCTCTCGTCCTCTTTACTGTGTGAATCAGAAAGGAACGTTTAGGAATAATCTTGGTTTGTTAGAATGTTTCCAGGAGGACAGTTTCCTAGCAAATTGCAGCCCTACCAAATTGAGACAGGCACGAAGGACAGAGTAACAAAGTAAATGACGCCGATATCTATATTCAGTCGTCCACTAGTAGAATATGAGCAGATTCTATTTTAAACATCGATTTGCTAAACCAACTAAACGCAAGGGCAAATTAAAAGCCGAATTCCCAATTTACGCCTGTACAAACTTGCACAAAAAAACAATGAGGGTCTTGATATATTATGACCAAATCATATACATCCTCGATATTCGTCAATGCTTTCTCGTTGCTCAACAAATAGATATTAATCATTAGACTCAATGAAAACCTATCGCATTTATTCTTGGATGTAACAAAGCATATATTAGTAGGAATGTTTTAGAGAATGACTTTTTAATTTTATTTCATGTCATTTCATTTTCGTTCCTAAGTTATATTCAATTAGACGTTTGGATTTCAGCCAACAAAGTAGATTCCTTGCGGTTTATAAACAGCGTACATTCTACGTTTGAAAGCCTAAGAAACTTTCTACAATTCAATTCGCAAATTTGGCAAAGTAAATTTGAAAGTAAGCTACATTATTACCACTCATCCCTTTCATCTGCTTAAGTGGAATGTCACATACATGTATCTTTCCGTGTAACCTTGGTTGAAGCATTGATAATAATTTTCCAACAAAATATATAAATACAGAAAATGCCGGCAGCAAGATTTTAGATTTTCACACTGTGCTTGCTCCAAAGAATAAAACAACTTACAGGAAACATCACATTTATGCAAAATTTACATTATGAAAATCACGCAAGCAATAGCATTACCTTCTGTGCAGTTATTGCCAGTCCAACCGCTAGTACAGTTGCATTTGTAGGAACCAATGGTGTTTAGGCAAGAAGCGTTATATCCACATGGTGAAATGTTGCATTCATTTATGTCTGAAACAAGACACAGTTCACATTCACCTAATTAGTTTCTGACTGATTTCTTTTTCTGGTTTTTCCTCATATTAACATATACAGCTTTGGCTCAATCGGAACCGACATTACATCATAGTTTTGTACACTTTGAATACTGCATGCTCAAAACTTAATTCTTTTTAAGGTTGTACCTCATAAAGTTAGGACACAGGCATGACCATATGGTCAATATTGCAATAATTATTGGTTTGTCTACGTAAAAGTTTAATCAATATACTGTCATATATTATCTCCGAATAAGTGTATGTTATACGTTCCTACAAATATACTCTAAGAAGGAAAGCTCACGCCAAATGAGAGGCAAAATGGATTGTCACTGAATTTCATAATGTGTTCCTTTCAACATAGCACTTCATTTAAAAACGTTGTAGGTGCATGAAAGCATGGCTTTATAAATATAAGAAAATCAAGAGCTGTACCTTCCGTGCAGTTCCTACCCATCCAACCGTTCAAGCAATTGCACACATATGAACCGTTGGTGATCGTGCATGTTGCGTTATTTCCACATGGTGAACTCGCACATACATTCAGGGCTGAAATGGGCATTGTACACATTATGTCTACTAGGTGATCAGTGCTAAATGTTATCTCTTCCTCTGAACTAAGCATGTCAGGTAGAAACAGTTAGGAATTCTCGTCCTTTCCTTCCTGCGCTTCCAGGAATAGAGTTTTCTTGCAATTTGGGACCATACTAATTTCTGAAGCGCAGGAACAATACACTAACACAATAAAAGACGCCAATTCCTATATTAAGTCGCCACCGTAATACAATTTGAATAGATTGTATTTTATGCACCATCTTGCTCAATGAAAGACATGTAAAATCCAATTAATGGCTCAATTGACATCTTCCGTGGATACAAACGTTTGCTCCAACACAATGATAGTAGTGATACTGTATGAATATCAAAGATGTTCGCGAATATTTTCTAATAACAGACCGACATATATTTAACTGTAGACTCATGGGAAACCTACTGTATTTATTCCCATATGTAACAAAGCATATTCTGCCCGGAACGTTTTTGAATTTAGGTTTTTAATTTTAATTTATTTCATTTCATTTTCTTATCCCTGCGTATATTCAATTAGACGTTCGTACTTCGAAGCAATCTGTAGGCTTGTTACGTCTTGTGAACACCAAACATACTAAATTTAGAAATCCCAGGATCTTACCACAGTGTAAACTTCAAATTTATCAATGTAACTGTAAAAATATGTCTATTAGTACCACTCTTAATATGCAATAATTTAAGCGAAAATTCAAACAAATATATGTTGCCATATAACCTTTGTTAAGTATGAAAAATAATTTTCCAACAAAATATATAAGGTAAACAAAATGCAGTCAGCAAAAGTTTAGATTTTCACACTGAGCTCGTTCCTGGCAACAAAACAACTTATACTAAACTTCATAATCATGCAACGTTTACATTATGAACAGAACGAAAGCAATCCATTTACCTTCTGTACAGTTCCTGCCCATCCAACCGCTTGAACAGTTGCACATGTATGAACCAATGATGTTTGTGCATGTAGCATTATTGCCACATGGTGAAAAGTTGCATTCGTTTATGTCTGAAACGAAACACAAGTCACCTTCAATTCAGTTAGGTGTTGAATGGTTTCGTTTTCGTTTTTGTCTTATATTAAAATACAGAGATGTGACTCAGTCGGTCCAACCTTACATTATGACTTTGTGCGCTCTGCATACTGCATTTTAAAAGCTCAGTCCATTTCAAGCTTGTACTTGATAACTTTAGGACACAGGCACGAGCATGTAGTGAAGCTCACAGGAATTAACGATTTCTCTAGACAGATTAGTAATCATCATATCTTCATATATTATCTGAATATACGTGTATATTTACACGTACCTACCGGAATGCTCTAAGAACAAAAGCTCACGCAGAGCGAGTAGGGCAATTGCTTGTATCGATATCGTAATGGCGATTAATCTGTATATGATATCATTTAGAAACCTCCTTTTGTGCATGACAGCTGGAATTTATAAACCTGGAACACTCAGCAGCTATAACTCCATTGCACTTACTACCCATCCAACCGTTCGAAGAGTTGCACACCTAGGAACCATTAGTGCTTGTGCAATTTCCTTTATTTCCATCTCGTAAACTAGCACACATATTCCGAGCTGAAATGTTGATTATTTGCATTAACTCTACTTGATTTTGAGAGCCATATATGCTCTCTTCCTCTCCACTATGAATAACAGCTACAGATGTTTTGGAATAGACTTTCTACTGCTACAATGTTTCCCACAATAGAGTTTCCTCACCATTTCGGACCATCCCAAATTCAGAAACGTAGGAACAACACAGTCACAAAATAAATGACACCTATGTCTATATTCAGTCTTCACCTAAATGGCATTTGAACAAATTGTAGTGCAAGCATCAATTTGGTAAATGAAACAAACGCAAATCCAAATTAAAGGTTTAATTCATAACTTAACCGTCTACAAATTCGGACCGAATCACAATAATGGACTTGTTATATTATGACTAATTCATATAGAGCATCCATGTTCGTGAATGCTTTGTCATTGATCTGTTTTCTAGCCTGTAGATTCGTTGAAACCATACCGTGTGTATTAATGTATGCAGTGAAGCATACACCGACAGAAAACCATTACAGATTGTCCTTTTGTTTTAATTTGGTTTCATTTCAATTCATTTTCCATAGTGGTTTCTGGTCAGAGTTTGTTCTTCAGAAGAAAGCGTAGATTTGTTACAGCTTATAAGCAATATTAATATTACCATTCGAAACCATAGATTCATTTCACATTTTGAATGGCAAATTTGGCAAAGAAAATTTGAAGATAGACTACATTAGCACCACTCTTCCTCTTCCATGGTTTAAGGAAAATTCTAATACAGATATACTGACAGATAATCTTGGTTTAAGCCTTACTAATAGTTTAGTTTTTAATATACTAGGTAAAGAAGATGCAGTGAGCAAGATTTTAGTCACTCTTGAATGTTGCGTTCTTTCCTAACAATAAAGCAACGTTTTGGAAGATATATTGTGTACAAAACGGAAGCAATAAGTTTACCTTCTGTGCAGTTCCTGCCCATCCAACCGCTTGTACAGTTACACATGTATGAACCAATGGTGTTTACGCATGTAGCGTTATTTCCACATGGTGAAATGCTGCATTCATTTATGTCTGAAACGAAACACAGATCACGGTAAGCAAATTATGTGCTGGGGGGTATATGTTTCTATTTTCTCCTTCATTATCATTCAATATGCAGCCGTGATTCAGTCGAAACCAAAATTACATTATGTTTCTGTGCCCTCTGCATACTGCAATTTAAAAGCCAAATCCATTCAAGATTGTGCTTCATAGAGTTAGAACACTAGCACGATCATGCAGTGAAGACTAACAGGTAGAGTTGTGTACTCTACATAACAATTGCGACCATCTTATATTCATATAGTATCGGAGCATACGTGAATGTTACACATTCCTATATAAATGCCGTATGAACAAATGCTCACACCGAACGAGTTGCAAGTCTGATTATCCTTGGATATCCTAATGTGCTTTGATCGGCATAATATGTTACATAAATTCAGTATATTCGCATGAAAGCTGATATTTATAAACAGAGGGCAATCAACAGTTATAACTACCCTCCAGTTCCTACTCATCCAACCGTTCAAAGAGTTACACACATAGGATCCGTTAGTGATTCTGTAAGTTCCATTATTTCCACACGGCGAACTAGCACAAACATTCGGTGCTGTAATGTTGATTTTATGCATTATTTCTACATAGTACTGAGTGCAATTTATGCTCTCGTCCTCATTACTGTGTGAATCAGAAAGAAACGTTTAGGAATAATCTTGGTTTGTTAGAATGTTTCGAGGAGGACAGTTTCCTAGCAAATTGCAACCCTACCAAATTGATACAGGCACGAAGGACACAGTAACAAAGTAAATGACGCCGATATCTATATTCAGTCGTCCACTAGTAGAATATGAGCAGATTCTATTTTAAACATCGATTTGCTAAACCAACTAAACGCAAGGGCAAATTAAAAGCCGAATTCCCAATTTACGCCTGTACAAACTTGCACAAAAAAGCAATGAGGGTCTTGATATATTATGACCAAATCATATACATCCTCGATATTCGTCAATGCTTTCTCGTTGCTCAACAAATAGATATTAATCATTAGACTCAATGAAAACCTATCGCATTTATTCTTGGATGTAACAAAGCATATATTAGTAGGAATGTTTTAGAGAATGACTTTTTAATTTTATTTCATGTCATTTCATTTTCGTTCCTAAGTTATATTCAATTAGACGTTTGGATTTCAGCCAACAAAGTAGATTCCTTGCGGTTTATAAACAGCGTACATTCTACGTTTGAAAGCCTAAGAAACTTTCTACAATTCAATTCGCAAATTTGGCAAAGTAAATTTGAAAGTAAGCTACATTATTACCACTCATCCCTTTCATCTGCTTAAGTGGAATGTCACATACATGTATCTTTCCGTGTAACCTTGGTTGAAGCATTGATAATAATTTTCCAACAAAATATATAAATACAGAAAATGCCGGCAGCAAGATTTTAGATTTCCACACTGTGCTTGCTCCAAAGAATAAGACAACTTACAGGAAACATCATATTTATGCAAAATTTACATTATGAAAATCACGCAAGCAATAGCATTACCTTCTGTGCAGTTATTGCCAGTCCAACCGCTAGTACAGTTGCATTTGTAGGAACCAATGGTGTTTAGGCAAGAAGCGTTATATCCACATGGTGAAATGTTGCATTCATTTATGTCTGAAACAAGACACAGTTCACATTCACCTAATTAGTTTCTGACTGATTTCTTTTTCTGGTTTTTCCTCATATTAACATATACAGCTTTGACTCAGTCGGAACCGACATTACATCATAGTTGTGTACACTTTGAATACTGCATGCTCAAAACTTAATTCTTTTTAAGGTTGTACCTCATAAAGTTAGGACACAGGCATGACCATATGGTCAATATTGCAATAATTATTGGTTTGTCTACGTTAAAGTTTAATCAATATACTGTCATATATTATCTCCGAATAAGTGTATGTTATACGTTCCTACAAATATACTCTAAGAAGGAAAGCTCACGCCAAATGAGAGGCAAAATGGATTGTCATTCAATTTCATAATGCGTTCCTTTCAACATAGCACTTCATTTAAAAACGTTGTAGGTGCATGAAAGCATGGCTTTATAAATATAAGAAAATCAAGAGCTGTACCTTCCGTGCAGTTCCTACCCATCCAACCGTTCAAGCAATTGCACACATATGAACCGTTGGTGATCGTGCATGTTGCGTTATTTCCACATGTTGAACTCGCACATACATTCAGGGCTGAAATGGGCATTGTACACATTATGTCTACTAGGTGATCAGTGCTAAATGTTATCTCTTCCTCTGAACTAAGCATGTCAGGTAGAAACAGTTAGGAATTCTCGTCCTTTCCTTCCTGCGCTTCCAGGAATAGAGTTTTCTTGCAATTTGGGACCATACTAATTTCTTAAGCGCAGGAACAATACACTAACACAATAAAAGACGTCAATTCCTATATTAAGTCGCCACCGTAATACAATTTGAATAGATTGTATTTTATGCACCATCTTGCTCAATGAAAGACTTGTAAAATCAAATTAAAGGCTGAATTGACATCTTCCGTGGATACAAACGTTTGCTCCAACACAATGATAGTAGTGATACTGTATGAATATCAAAGATATTCACAAATGTTTTCTAATAACAGACCGACATATATTTAACTGTAGACTCATGGGAAACCTACTGTATTTATCCCCATATGTAACAAAGCATATTCTGCCCGGAACGTTTTTGAATTTAGGTTTTCAATTTTAATTTATTTCATTTCATTTTCTTATCCCTGTGTTTATTCAATTAGACGTTCGTACTTCGAAGCAATCTGTAGGTTTGTTACGTCTTGTGAACACCAAACATACTAAATTTAGAAATCCCAGGATCTTACCACAGTGTAAACTGCAAATTTATCAATGTAACTGTAAAAATATGTCCATTAGTACCACTCTTAATATGCAATAATTTAAGCGAAAATTCAAACAAATATATGTTGCCATATAAACTGTGTTAAGTATGAAAAATAATTTTCCAACAAAATATATAAGGTAAACAAAATGCAGTCAGCAAAAGTTTAGATTTTCACACTGAGCTCGTTCCTGACAACAAAACAACTTATACTAAACTTCATAATCATGCAACGTTTACATTATGAACAGAACGAAAGCAATCCATTTACCTTCTGTACAGTTCCTGCCCATCCAACCGCTTGTACAGTTGCACATGTATGAACCAATGATGTTTGCGCATGTAGCGTTATTGCCACATGGTGAAAAGTTGCATTCGTTTATGTCTGAAACGAAACACAAGCCACCTTTAATTCAGTTAGGTGTTGAATGGTTTCGTTTTCGTTTTTGTCTTATATTAAAATACAGAGATGTGACTCAGTCGGTCCAACCTTACATTATGACTTTGTGCGCTCTGCATACTGCATTTTAAAAGCTCAGTCCATTTCAAGCTTGTACTTGATAACTTTAGGACACAGGCACGAGCATGTAGTGAAGCTCACAGGAATTAACGATTTCTCTAGACAGAATAGTAATCATCATATCTTCATATATTATCTGAATATACGTGTATATTTACACGTACCTACCGGAATGCTCTAAGAACAAAAGCTCACGCAGAGCGAGTAGCACAATTGCTTGTATATGGATATCGTAATGGCGATTGGTCTATATATGATATCATTTAGAAACCCCCTTTTGTGCATGACAGCTGGAATTTATAAACGTGGAACACTCAGCAGCTATAACTCCATTGCACTTACTACCCATCCAACCCTTCGAAGAGTTGCACACCTAGGAACCGTTAGTGCTTGTGCAATTTCCTTTATTTCCATCTCGTAAACTAGCACACATATTCCGAGCTGAAATGTTGATTATTTGCATTAACTCTACTTGATTTTGAGAGCCATATATGCTCTCGTCCTCTCCACTATGAATAACAGCTACAGATGTTTTGGAATAGACTTTCTACTGCTTCAATGTTTCCCATAATAGAGTTTCCTCGCAATTTCGGACCATACCAAATTCAGAAACGCAGGAACAACACAGTCACAAAATAAATGACATATATGTCTATATTCAGTCTTCACCTAAATTGCATTTGAACAAATTGTATGGCAAGAATCAATTTGGTAAGTGAAACAAACGCAAATCCAAATTAAAGGTTTCATTCATAACTTAACCGTCTACAAATTCAAACCGAATGACAATAATGGACTTGTTATATTATGACTAATTCATATAGAGCATCCATGTTCGTGAATGCTTTGTCATTGATCTGTTTTCTAGCCTGTAGATCCGTTGAAACCATACCGTGTGTATTAATGTATGCAGTGAAGCATACACCGACAGAAAACCATTACAGATTGTCCATTTGTTTTAATTTGGTTTCATTTCAATTCATTTTCCATAGTGGTTTCTGGTCAGAGTTTGTTCTTCAGAAGAAAGCGTAGATTTGTTACAGCTTATAAGCAATATTAATATTACCATTCGAAACCATAAATTCATTTCACATTTTGAATGGCAAATTTGGCAAAGAAAATTTGAAGATAGACTACATTAGCACCACTCTTCCTCTTCCATGGTTTAAGGAAAATTCTAATACAGATATATTGACAGATAATCTTGGTTTAAGCCTTACTAATAGTTTCGTTTTTAATATACTAGGTAAAGAAGATGCAGTGAGCAAGATTTTAGTCACTCTTGAATGTTGCGTTCTTTCCTAACAATAAAGCAACGTTTTGGAAGATATATTATGTACAAAACGGAAGCAATAAGTTTACCTTCTGTGCAGTTCCTGCCCATCCAACCGCTTGTACAGTTACACATGTATGAACCAATGGTGTTTACGCATGTAGCGTTATTTCCACATGGTGAAATGCTGCATTCATTTATGTCTGAAACGAAACACAGATCACGGTAAGCAAATTATGTACTGGGGGGTATATGTTTCTATTTTCTCCTTCATTATCATTCAATATGCAGCCGTGATTCAGTCGAAACCAAAATTACATTATGATTCTGTGCCCTCTTCATGCTGCAATTTAAAAGCCAAATCCATTTCAAGATTGTGCTTCATAGAGTTAGAACACTAGCACGATCATGCAGTGAAGGCTAACATGTAGAATTGTGTACTCTACATACAATTGCGACCATCTTATATTCATATAGTATCGGAGCATACGTGAATGTTACACATTCCTATATAAATGCCGTATGAACAAATGCTCACACCGAACGAGTTGCAAGTCTGATTATCCTTGGATATCCTAATGTGCTTTGATCGGCATAATATGTTACATAAATTCAGTATATTCGCATGAAAGCTGATATTTATAAACAGAGGGTAATCAGCAGTTATAACTACCCTCCAGCTCCTACTCATCCAACCGTTCAAAGAGTTACACACATAGGATCCGTTAGTGATTCTGCAAGTTCCATTATTTCCACACGGCGAACTAGCACAAACATTCGGTGCTGTAATGTTGATTTTATGCATTATTTCTACATAGTACTGAGTGCAATTTATGCTCTCGTCCTCTTTACTGTGTGAATCAGAAAGGAACGTTTAGGAATAATCTTGGTTTGTTAGAATGTTTCCAGGAGGACAGTTTCCTAGCAAATTGCAGCCCTACCAAATTGAGACAGGCACGAAGGACAGAGTAACAAAGTAAATGACGCCGATATCTATATTCAGTCGTCCACTAGTAGAATATGAGCAGATTCTATTTTAAACATCGATTTGCTAAACCAACTAAACGCAAGGGCAAATTAAAAGCCGAATTCCCAATTTACGCCTGTACAAACTTGCACAAAAAAACAATGAGGGTCTTGATATATTATGACCAAATCATATACATCCTCGATATTCGTCAATGCTTTCTCGTTGCTCAACAAATAGATATTAATCATTAGACTCAATGAAAACCTATCGCATTTATTCTTGGATGTAACAAAGCATATATTAGTAGGAATGTTTTAGAGAATGACTTTTTAATTTTATTTCATGTCATTTCATTTTCGTTCCTAAGTTATATTCAATTAGACGTTTGGATTTCAGCCAACAAAGTAGATTCCTTGCGGTTTATAAACAGCGTACATTCTACGTTTGAAAGCCTAAGAAACTTTCTACAATTCAATTCGCAAATTTGGCAAAGTAAATTTGAAAGTAAGCTACATTATTACCACTCATCCCTTTCATCTGCTTAAGTGGAATGTCACATACATGTATCTTTCCGTGTAACCTTGGTTGAAGCATTGATAATAATTTTCCAACAAAATATATAAATACAGAAAATGCCGGCAGCAAGATTTTAGATTTCCACACTGTGCTTGCTCCAAAGAATAAAACAACTTACAGGAAACATCATATTTATGCAAAATTTACATTATGAAAATCACGCAAGCAATAGCATTACCTTCTGTGCAGTTATTGCCAGTCCAACCGCTAGTACAGTTGCATTTGTAGGAACCAATGGTGTTTAGGCAAGAAGCGTTATATCCACATGGTGAAATGTTGCATTCATTTATGTCTGAAACAAGACACAGTTCACATTCACCTAATTAGTTTCTGACTGATTTCTTTTTCTGGTTTTTCCTCATATTAACATATACAGCTTTGACTCAGTCGGAACCGACATTACATCATAGTTTTGTACACTTTGAATACTGCATGCTCAAAACTTAATTCTTTTTAAGGTTGTACCTCATAAAGTTAGGACACAGGCATGACCATATGGTCAATATTGCAATAATTATTGGTTTGTCTACGTTAAAGTTTAATCAATATACTGTCATATATTATCTCCGAATAAGTGTATGTTATACGTTCCTACAAATATACTCTAAGAAGGAAAGCTCACGCCAAATGAGAGGCAAAATGGATTGTCATTGAATTTCATAATGTGTTCCTTTCAACATAGCACTTCATTTAAAAACGTTGTAGGTGCATGAAAGCATGGCTTTATAAATATAAGAAAATCAAGAGCTGTACCTTCCGTGCAGTTCCTACCCATCCAACCGTTCAAGCAATTGCACACATATGAACCGTTGGTGATCGTGCATGTTGCGTTATTTCCACATGGTGAACTCGCACATACATTCAGGGCTGAAATGGGCATTGTACACATTATGTCTACTAGGTGATCAGTGCTAAATGTTATCTCTTCCTCTGAACTAAGCATGTCAGGTAGAAACAGTTAGGAATTCTCGTCCTTTCCTTCCTGCGCTTCCAGGAATAGAGTTTTCTTGCAATTTGGGACCATACTAATTTCTGAAGCGCAGGAACAATACACTAACACAATAAAAGACGCCAATTCCTATATTAAGTCGCCACCGTAATACAATTTGAATAGATTGTATTTTATGCACCATCTTGCTCAATGAAAGACTTGTAAAATCCAATTAATGGCTGAATTGACATCTTCCGTGGATACAAACGTTTGCTCCAACACAATGATAGTAGTGATACTGTATGAATATCAAAGATGTTCGCGAATATTTTCTAATAACAGACCGACATATATTTAACTGTAGACTCATGGGAAACCTACTGTATTTATCCCCATATGTAACAAAGCATATTCTGCCCGGAACGTTTTTGAATTTAGGTTTTCAATTTTAATTTATTTCATTTCATTTTCTTATCCCTGCGTATATTCAATTAGACGTTCGTACTTCGAAGCAATCTGTAGGCTTGTTACGTCTTGTGAACACCAAACATACTAAATTTAGAAATCCCAGGATCTTACCACAGTGTAAACTGCAAATTTATCAATGTAACTGTAAAAATATGTCCATTAGTACCACTCTTAATATGCAATAATTTAAGCGAAAATTCAAACAAATATATGTTGCCATATAACCTTTGTTAAGTATGAAAAATAATTTTCCAACAAAATATATAAGGTAAACAAAATGCAGTCAGCAAAAGTTTAGATTTTCACACTGAGCTCGTTCCTGACAACAAAACAACTTATACTAAACTTCATAATCATGCAACGTTTACATTATGAACAGAACGAAAGCAATCCATTTACCTTCTGTACAGTTCCTGCCCATCCAACCGCTTGTACAGTTGCACATGTATGAACCAATGATGTTTGTGCATGTAGCGTTATTGCCACATGGTGAAAAGTTGCATTCGTTTATGTCTGAAACGAAACACAAGTCACCTTCAATTCAGTTAGGTGTTGAATGGTTTCGTTTTCGTTTTTGTCTTATATTAAAATACAGAGATGTGACTCAGTCGGTCCAACCTTACATTATGACTTTGTGCGCTCTGCATACTGCATTTTAAAAGCTCAGTCCATTTCAAGCTTGTACTTGATAACTTTAGGACACAGGCACGAGCATGTAGTGAAGCTCACAGGAATTAACGATTTCTCTAGACAGAATAGTAATCATCATATCTTCATATATTATCTGAATATACGTGTATATTTACACGTACCTACCGGAATGCTCTAAGAACAAAAGCTCACGCAGAGCGAGTAGGGCAATTGCTTGTATCGATATCGTAATGGCGATTAGTCTGTATATGATATCATTTAGAAACCCCCTATTGTGCATGACAGCTGGAATTTATAAACGTGGAACACTCAGCAGCTATAACTCCATTGCACTTACTACCCATCCAACCGTTCGAAGAGTTGCACACCTGGGAACCGTTAGTGCTTGTGCAATTTCCTTTATTTCCATCTCGTAAACTAGCACATATATTCCGAGCTGAAATGTTGATTATTTGCATTAACTCTACTTGATTTTGAGAGCCATATATGCTCTCGTCCTCTCCACTATGAATAACAGCTACAGATGTTTTGGAATAGACTTTCTACTGCTACAATGTTTCCCACAATAGAGTTTCCTCGCAATTTCGGACCATACCAAATTCAGAAACGCAGGAACAACACAGTCACAAAATAAATGACACCTATGTCTATATTCAGTCTTCACCTAAATTGCATTTGAACAAATTGTATGGCAAGCATCAATTTGGTAAATGAAACAAACGCAAATCCAAATTAAAGGTTTAATTCATAACTTAACCGTCTACAAATTCGGACCGAATGACAATAATGGACTTGTTATATTATGACCAATTCATATAGAGCATCCATGTTCGTGAATGCTTTGTCATTGATCTGTTTTCTAGCCTGTAGATTCGTTGAAACCATACCGCGTGTATTAATGTATGCAGTGAAGCATACACCGACAGAAAACCATTACAGATTGTCCTTTTGTTTTAATTTGGTTTCATTTCAATTCATTTTCCATAGTGGTTTCTGGTCAGAGTTTGTTCTTCAGAAGAAAGCGTAGATTTGTTACAGCTTATAAGCAATATTAATATTACCATTCGAAACCATAAATTCATTTCACATTTTGAATGGCAAATTTGGCAAAGAAAATTTGAAGATAGACTACATTAGCACCACTCTTCCTCTTCCATGGTTTAAGGAAAATTCTAATACAGATATATTGACAGATAATCTTGGTTTAAGCCTTACTAATAGTTTCGTTTTTAATATACTAGGTAAAGAAGATGCAGTGAGCAAGATTTTAGTCACTCTTGAATGTTGCGTTCTTTCCTAACAATAAAGCAACGTTTTGGAAGATATATTATGTACAAAACGGAAGCAATAAGTTTACCTTCTGTGCAGTTCCTGCCCATCCAACCGCTTGTACAGTTACACATGTATGAACCAATGGTGTTTACGCATGTAGCGTTATTTCCACATGGTGAAATGCTGCATTCATTTATGTCTGAAACGAAACACAGATCACGGTAAGCAAATTATGTGCTGGGGGGTATATGTTTCTATTTTCTCCTTCATTATCATTCAATATGCAGCCGTGATTCAGTCGAAACCAAAATTACATTATGATTCTGTGCCCTCTGCATACTGCAATTTAAAAGCCAAATCCATTCAAGATTGTGCTTCATAGAGTTAGAACACTAGCACGATCATGCAGTGAAGGCTAACATGTAGAATTGTGTACTCTACATAAAATTGCGACCATCTTATATTCATATAGTATCGGAGCATACGTGAATGTTACACATTCCTATATAAATGCCGTATGAACAAATGCTCACACCGAACGAGTTGCAAGTCTGATTATCCTTGGATATCCTAATGTGCTTTGATCGGCATAATATGTTACATAAATTCAGTATATTCGCATGAAAGCTGATATTTATAAACAGAGGGCAATCAGCAGTTATAACTACCCTCCAGTTCCTACTCATCCAACCGTTCAAAGAGTTACACACATAGGATCCGTTAGTGATTCTGCAAGTTCCATTATTTCCACACGGCGAACTAGCACAAACATTCGGTGCTGTAATGTTGATTTTATGCATTATTTCTACATAGTACTGAGTGCAATTTATGCTCTCGTCCTCTTTACTGTGTCAATCAGAAAGAAACGTTTAGGAATAATCTTGGTTTGTTAGAATGTTTCCAGGAGGACAGTTTCCTAGCAAATTGCAACCCTACCAAATTGAGACAGGCACGAAGGACACAGTAACAAAGTAAATGACGCCGATATCTATATTCAGTCGTCCACTAGTAGAATATGAGCAGATTCTATTTTAAACATCGATTTGCTAAACCAACTAAACGCAAGGGCAAATTAAAAGCCGAATTCCCAATTTACGCCTGTACAAACTTGCACAAAAAAACAATGAGGGTCTTGATATATTATGACCAAATCATATACATCCTCGATGTTCGTCAATGCTTTCTCGTTGCTCAACAAATAGATATTAATCATTAGACTCAATGAAAACCTATCGCATTTATTCTTGGATGTAACAAAGCATATATTAGTAGGAATGTTTTAGAGAATGACTTTTTAATTTTATTTCATGTCATTTCATTTTCGTTCCTAAGTTATATTCAATTAGACGTTTGGATTTCAGCCAACAAAGTAGATTCCTTGCGGTTTATAAACAGCGTACATTCTACGTTTGAAAGCCTAAGAAACTTTCTACAATTCAATTCGCAAATTTGGCAAAGTAAATTTGAAAGTAAGCTACATTATTACCACTCATCCCTTTCATCTGCTTAAGTGGAATTTCACATACATGTATCTTTCCGTGTAACCTTGGTTGAAGCATTGATAATAATTTTCCAACAAAATATATAAATACAGAAAATGCCGGCAGCAAGATTTTAGATTTCCACACTGTGCTTGCTCCAAAGAATAAAACAACTTACAGGAAACATCATATTTATGCAAAATTTACATTATGAAAATCACGCAAGCAATAGCATTACCTTCTGTGCAGTTATTGCCAGTCCAACCGCTAGTACAGTTGCATTTGTAGGAACCAATGGTGTTTAGGCAAGAAGCGTTATATCCACATGGTGAAATGTTGCATTCATTTATGTCTGAAACAAGACACAGTTCACATTCACCTAATTAGTTTCTGACTGATTTCTTTTTCTGGTTTTTCCTCATATTAACATATACAGCTTTGACTCAGTCGGAACCGACATTACATCATAGTTGTGTACACTTTGAATACTGCATGCTCAAAACTTAATTCTTTTTAAGGTTGTACCTCATAAAGTTAGGACACAGGCATGACCATATGGTCAATATTGCAATAATTATTGGTTTGTCTACGTTAAAGTTTAATCAATATACTGTCATATATTATCTCCGAATAAGTGTATGTTATACGTTCCTACAAATATACTCTAAGAAGGAAAGCTCACGCCAAATGAGAGGCAAAATGGATTGTCATTGAATTTCATAATGCATTCCTTTCAACATAGCACTTCATTTAAAAACGTTGTAGGTGCATGAAAGCATGGCTTTATAAATATAAGAAAATCAAGAGCTGTACCTTCCGTGCAGTTCCTACCCATCCAACCGTTCAAGCAATTGCACACATATGAACCGTTGGTGATCGTGCATGTTGCGTTATTTCCACATGTTGAACTCGCACATACATTCAGGGCTGAAATGGGCATTGTACACATTATGTCTACTAGGTGATCAGTGCTAAATGTTATCTCTTCCTCTGAACTAAGCATGTCAGGTAGAAACAGTTAGGAATTCTCGTCCTTTCCTTCCTGCGCTTCCAGGAATAGAGTTTTCTTGCAATTTGGGACCATACTAATTTCTGAAGCGCAGGAACAATACACTAACACAATAAAAGACGTCAATTCCTATATTAAGTCGCCACCGTAATACAATTTGAATAGATTGTATTTTATGCACCATCTTGCTCAATGAAAGACTTGTAAAATCCAATTAATGGCTGAATTGACATCTTCCGTGGATACAAACGTTTGCTCCAACACAATGATAGTAGTGATACTGTATGAATATCAAAGATGTTCGCGAATGTTTTCTAATAACAGACCGACATATATTTAACTGTAGACTCATCGGAAACCTACTGTATTTACTCCCATATGTAACAAAGCATATTCTGACCGGAACGTTTTTGAATTTAGGTTTTTAATTTTAATTTATTTCATTTCATTTTCTTATCCCTGCGTATATTCAATTAGACGTTCGTACTTCGAAGCAATCTGTAGGCTTGTTACGTCTTGTGAACACCAAACATACTAAATTTAGAAATCCCAGGATCTTACCACAGTGTAAACTGCAAATTTATCAATGTAACTGTAAAAATATGTCCATTAGTACCACTCTTAATATGCAATAATTTAAGCGAAAATTCAAACAAATATATGTTGCCATATAACCTGTGTTAAGTATGAAAAATAATTTTCCAACAAAATATATAAGGTAAACAAAATGCAGTCAGCAAAAGTTTAGATTTTCACACTGAGCTCGTTCCTGACAACAAAACAACTTATACTAAACTTCATAATCATGCAACGTTTACATTATGAACAGAACGAAAGCAATCCATTTACCTTCTGTACAGTTCCTGCCCATCCAACCGCTTGTACAGTTGCACATGTATGAACCAATGATGTTTGCGCATGTAGCGTTATTGCCACATGGTGAAAAGTTGCATTCGTTTATGTCTGAAACGAAACACAAGTCACCTTCAATTCAGTTAGGTGTTGAATGGTTTCGTTTTCGTTTTTGTCTTATATTAAAATACAGAGATGTGACTCAGTCGGTCCAACCTTACATTATGACTTTGTGCGCTCTGCATACTGCATTTTAAAAGCTCAGTCCATTT
The DNA here is from genome assembly GCA_016617855.1 of Megalonaias nervosa. NCBI lineage: Eukaryota > Metazoa > Mollusca > Bivalvia > Unionida > Unionidae > Megalonaias > Megalonaias nervosa. The sequence goes on along the minus strand of JAECUM010027779.1, from coordinate 41,138 downwards.
CAAGCTTGTACTTGATAACTTTAGGACACAGGCACGAGCATGTAGTGAAGCTCACAGGAATTAACGATTTCTCTAGACAGAATAGTAATCATCATATCTTCATATATTATCTGAATATACGTTTATATTTACACGTACCTACCGGAATGCTCTAAGAACAAAAGCTCACGCAGAGCGAGTAGCACAATTGCTTGTATATGGATATCGTAATGGCGATTGGTCTATATATGATATCATTTAGAAACCCCCTTTTGTGCATGACAGCTGGAATTTATAAACGTGGAACACTCAGCAGCTATAACTCCATTGCACTTACTACCCATCCAACCCTTCGAAGAGTTGCACACCTAGGAACCGTTAGTGCTTGTGCAATTTCCTTTATTTCCATCTCGTAAACTAGCACACATATTCCGAGCTGAAATGTTGATTATTTGCATTAACTCTACTTGATTTTGAGAGCCATATATGCTCTCTTCCTCTCCACTATGAATAACAGCTACAGATGTTTTGGAATAGACTTTCTGCTGCTACAATGTTTCCCATAATAGAGTTTCCTCGCAATTTCGTACCATACCAAATTCAGAAACGCAGGAACAACAAAGTCGCAAAATAAATGACACCTATGTCTATATTCAGTCTTCACCTAAATTGCATTTGAACAAATTGTATGGCAAGCATCAATTTGGTAAATGAAGCAAACGCAAATCCAAATTAAAGGTTTAATTCATAACTTAACCGTGTACAAATTTGGACCGAATGACAATAATGGACTTTTGTTTTAATTTGGTTTCATTTCAATTCATTTTCCATAGTGGTTTCTGGTCAGAGTTTGTTCTTCAGAAGAAAGTGTAGATTTGTTACAGCTTATAAGCAATATAAGTATTACCATTCGAAACCATAAATTCATTTCACATTTTGAATGGCAAATTTGGCAAAGAAAACATGAAGACAGACTACATTAGCACCACTATTCCATGGTTTAAGGAAAATTCTAATACAGATATCTTGACAGATAATCTTGGTTTAAGCCTTACTAATAGTTTCGTTCTCAATATACTAGGTATAGAAGATGCAGTGAGGAAGATTTTAGTCACTCTTGAATGTTGCGATCTTTGCTAACAATAAAGCAATGTTTTGGATGATAGATTATGTACAAAACGGAAGCAATAAGTTTACCTTCTGTGCAGTTCCTGCCCATCCAACCGCTTGTACAGTTACACATGTATGAACCAATGGTGTTTACGCATGTAGCGTTATTTCCACATGGTGAAATGCTGCATTCATTTATGTCTGAAACGAAACACAGATCACGGTAAGCAAATTATGTGCTGGGAGGTATATTTTTCTATTTTTTCCTTCATTATCATTAAATATGCAGCCGTGATTCAGTCGAAACCAAAATTACATTATGATTTTGTGTACTCTGCATACTGCAATTTAAAAGCCAAATCCTTTTCAAGATTGTGCTTCATAGAGTTAGAACACTAGCACGATCATGCAGTGAAGGCTAACAGGTAGAGTTGTGTACTCTACATAAAATTGCGACCATCTTATATTCATATAGTATCGGAGTATACGTGAATGTTACACATTCCTATATAAATGCTGTAAGAACAAATGCTCACACCGAACGAGTTGCAAGTCTGATTATCCTTGGATAACCTAATGTGGTTTCATCGGCATAATATGTTACATAAATTCAGTATATTCGCATGAAAGTTGATATTTATAAACAGAGGGCAATCAGCAGTTATAACTACCCTCCATTTCCTACTCATCCAACCGTTCAAAGAGTTACACACATAGGATCCGTTAGTGATTCTGCAAGTTCCATTATTTCCACACGGCGAACTAGCACAAACATTCGGTGCTGTAATGTTGATTTTATGCATTATTTCTACATAGTACTGAGTGCAGTTTATGCTCTCGTCCTCTTTACTGTGTGGATCAGAAAGAAACGTTTAGGAATAATCTTGGTTTGTTAGAATGTTTCCAGGAGGACAGTTTCCTAGCAAATTGCAACCCTACCAAATTGAGACAGGCGCGAAGAACACAGTAACAAACTAAATGACGCCGATATCGATATTCAGTCGTCCACTAGTAGAATATGAGCAGATCCTATTTTAAACATCGATTTGCTAAACCAACTAAACGCAAGGGCAAATTAAAAGCCGAATTCCCAATTTACGCCTGTACAAACTCGCACAAAAAAACCAATGATGGTCTTGATATATTATGACCAAATCATATACATCCTCGATGTTCGTCAATGCTTTCTCGTTGCGCAACAAATAGATATTAACCATTAGACTCAATGAAAACCTATCGCATTTATTCTTGGATGTAACAAAGCATATATTAGTAGGAATGTTTTAGAGAATGACTATTAAATTTTATTTCGTGTCATTTCATTTTCATTCCTAAGTTATATTCAATTAGACGTTTGGATTTCAGCCCAGAAAGTAGATTCCTTGTGGTTTGTGAACAGCGTTCATTCTACGTTTGAAAGCCTAAGAAACTTTCCACAATTTAATTCGCAAATTTGTCAAAGTAAATTTGAAAGTAAGCTACATTATTACCACTCATCCCTTTCATCTGCTTAAGTGGAATTTCACATACATGTATCTTTCCGTGTAACCTTGGTTGAAGCATTGATAATAATTTTCCAACAAAATATAAAAATACAGAAAATGCCGGCAGCAAGATTTTAAATTTTCACACTGTGCTTGCTCCAAAGAATAAAACAACTTACAGGAAACATCATATTTATGCAAAATTTACATTATGAAAATCACGCAAGAAATAGCATTACCTTCTGTGCAGTTATTGCCAGTCCAACCGCTAGTACAGTTGCATTTGTAGGAACCAATGGTGTTTAGGCAAGAAGCGTTATATCCACATGGTGAAATGTTGCATTCATTTATGTCTGAAACAAGACACAGTTCACATTCACCTAATTAGTTTCTGACTGATTTCTTTTTCTGGTTTTTCCTCATATTAACATATACAGCTTTGACTCAGTCGGAACCGACATTTCATCATAGTTGTGTACACTTTGAATACTGCATGCTCAAAACTTAATTCTTTTTAAGGTTGTACCTCATAAAGTTAGGACACAGGCATGACCATATGGTCAATATTGCAATAATTATTGGTTTGTCTACGTTAACGTTTAATCAATATACTGTCATATATTATCTCCGAATAAGTGTATGTTATACGTTCCTACAAATATACTCTAAGAAGGAAAGCTCACGCCAAATGAGAGGCAAAATGGATTGTCATTGAATTTCATAATGTGTTCCTTTCAACATAGCACTTCATTTAAAAACGTTGTAGGTGCATGAAAGCATGGCTTTATAAATATAAGAAAATCAAGAGCTGTACCTTCCGTGCAGTTCCTACCCATCCAACCGTTCAAGCAATTGCACACATATGAACCGTTGGTGATCGTGCATGTTGCGTTATTTCCACATGTTGAACTCGCACATACATTCAGGGCTGAAATGGACATTGTACGCATTATGTCTACTAGGTGATCAGTGCTGAATGTTATCTCTTCCTCTGAACTAAGCATGTCAGGTAGAAACAGTTAGGAATTCTCGTCCTTTCCTTCCTGCGCTTCCAGGAATAGAGTTTTCTTGCAATTTGGGACCATACTAATTTCTGAAGCGCAGGAACAATACACTAACACAATAAAAGACGCCGATTCCTACATGAAGGCGCCACCGTAATACAATTTAAATAGATTGTATTTTATGCACCATCTTGCTCAATGAAAGGCTTTTAAAATCAAATTAAAGGCTGAATTGACATCTTCCGTGGATACAAACTTTTCCTCCAACACAATGGTAGTACTGATACTGTATGAATATCGAAGATGTTAGAGAATGTTTTCTAATAACAGACCGACATATATTTAACTGTAGACTCATCGGAAACCTACTGTATTTATTCCCATATGTAACAAAGCATATTCTGCCCGGAACGTTTTTGAATTTAGGTTTTCAATTTTAATTTATTTCATTTCATTTTCTTATTCCTGCGTATATCCAATTAGACGTTCGTACTTCGAAGCAATCTGTAGGCTTGTTACGTCTTGTGAACACCAAACATACTACATTTAGAAATCCCATGATCTTACCACAGTGTAAACTGTAAATGTATCAATGTAACTGTAAAAATATGTCTATTAGTACCACTCTTAATATGCAATAATTTAAGCGAAAATTCAGACAAATATATGTTGCCATATAACCTTTGTTAAGTATGAAAAATAATTTTCCAACAAAATATATAAGGTAAACAAAATGCAGTCAGCAAAAGTTTAGATTTTCACACTGAGCTCGTTCCTAACAACAAAACAACTTATACTAAACTTCATAATCATGCAACGTTTACAATATGAACAGAACGAAAGCAATCCATTTACCTTCTGTACAGTTCCTGCCCATCCAACCGCTTGTACAGTTGCACATGTATGAACCAATGATGTTTGTGCATGTAGCGTTATTGCCACATGGTGAAAAGTTGCATTCGTTTATGTCTGAAACGAAACACAAGTCACCTTCAATTCAGTTAGGTGTTGAATGGTTTCGTTTTCGTTTTTGTCTTATATTAAAATACAGAGATGTGACTCAGTCGGTCCAACCTTACATTATGACTTTGTGTGCTCTGCATACTGCAATTTAAAAGCTCAGTCCATTTCAAGCTTGTACTTGATAACTTTAGGACACAGGCACAAGCATGTAGTGAAGCTCACAGGAATTAACGGTTTCTCTTTACAGAATAGTAATCATCATATCTTCATATATTATCTGAATATACGTGTATATTTACACGTACCAACCGGAATGCTCTAAGAACAAAAGCTCACGAAGAGCGAGTAGCACAATTACTTGTATATGGATATCGTAATGGCGATTTGGAACCCTAACAAATTCAGACAGGCATGTGCAACACAGTAACAAACTAAATGAAGCCGAAATCAATATTCAGTCGGCCACTAAATATGATTTGAACAAAATTTATTTTAAACGTCTCTTTGGTAAAGAAAAGAAACGCAAGGCGAAAATAGGGGCCGAATTTCCAACTTACGCGTCTACAAACACAAAAATAAAATGATGGTCTTAATATATTATGACCAATTCATATACATCCTCGATCTTCTTGAATGCTTTCTCGTTGCCAAGCAAGTGTATATTAACCTGTAGACTCATGGATGTAACCAAGCAAATATTGGCAGGAATATTTTAGAGATGAAGTTTTAATTTTGTTGTATGTCATTTCATTTTCTTCGCATAGCTATATTCAATTAGACGTTAGTACTTCAGCCGACCAAGAAGACTTCACAAGGCTTATAAACACCATTTATTCTACGTTTCGAAAGCCCAGAATTTTTCCCTTATTTAATTTGCAAATTTGTCAAACGAAATTTGAAAATAAGCTATATTATTTCCACTAATCCTTTTCAACTGTTTAAGTGGAATTTGGCATAAATATATGTTGCAATATAACCTTGGTTGAAGCATCAATAACATTTTCCAATAAAGTATAACATGCCTTCAGCAAGATTTAAAATCTTCACACTGTGCTTGTTCCTAAGAATAAAACAACTTATACCAGACACCAAATTTCACATTATGAAAGTAACGCAAGCAATAGCTTGTGTGCAGTTGTTGCCAGTCCATCCTCCTGTACAGTTGCATATGCATGAGCCAACGGTGTTTACGCACGTAGCGTTATTTCCACATGGTGAAGTGCTGCATTCGTTTATGTCTGAAACAACATACAGGTCACATTCAGCTAATTATATTTTGAGTGTGTTTTTATTTCTAGTTTCGTCTTCTATTAAAACATACAACTTTGACTCAAATCTGAACAGACATTACATCATAGTTCTGTATGCTTTAAGGTTGCACCTCTTAATCGTGGGACACAGGTACAATCATAGTAAGGTTGCGACTAATTGTTGTTTTATCTGCATAAAATTGTATTCAATTTACCTTCATATATTATCTGAAAATAAGTATGCTATACGTTCCTACAAATATAATTCAAGATGAAAATCTCACGCCCAATGGGCGCAATATGGATTGTGCTTGGATTTCATAATGTGTTTCTTTCAACATACTTCTTCATTTAAAAACAGTATGTGTGCATAAAATCTTGTACAGGGTCACATATATGAACTGATGGTGAAATGCTGGATTCATTTCTGTCTGAAGCAGAACAGAAGTCACTTTCATCTTATTGGGTGTTGACTATTGTCGTTCTCTGGTTTGTCTTATATAAAATATTCAGATGTGACTGTCGTTCCAATCCGACATCATGATTTTGTGTGCTCTGCAAATGCAATTTAAAAGCGCAGTCCTTTTTAAGATAGTATTTGATAAATTTAGAACATTAGAACATAGGCACTAACATGACCATGTAGTAAAAGCTGACAGCAATTGAGGGTTTCTCTACATGGGTTGGTGATAATCTCGTCTCCATGTATTACCTGAGTATACATGTATATTACAAGTTTCTACAAGAATGCTCTTAGAACAAAAGGTCAAGCCGAGCGAGTAGCCCAATTTAATGTATTTATATATGGTAATGATGCTTGTTCTGCATTTAATATCATTTAGAAACGTCATTTTGCGCATAAAAGCTAGAACTTATAAACATATAACACTCAGCAGCTATAACTCTCACGCAGTTTTCCTACCCATCAAGCTACTGAAAGAGTTGCGTTGTGGTTGTGCAAGTTGCATTATTTCCTCGTAGTAAACTAGCACATACATTCACATCTGAAATGTTTATTCTTAGCATCATCTCTACTTGCTTCCGGGTGGCATTTATACTTTCGTCATCTCCACTATGTATATTAGACAAATGCGTTTAGGAATAGTCTTTCTCTTGTTAAAATGTTTCCTAGAATAGAGTTTGCTCGCAATTTCGAACCATACCAAATTCAGAAACGCATAAAGAACACACTAACAAAATAAATGACTCCGATATCTGGATTCATTCTTCACCTAAATACAGTTAGAACAGATTGTCTTATACATCTGTTAAATTTCATTCTGATTTCAAACTTTCCTCGTATACAACATCGCATACAAACGCAATGATGGTTGTGAGACATTATGGCCAATTCGTATACATCATCGATGCTCGCGAATATTTTCTCATTGCGAAGAAAGTTTATGTTAGCTGTAGACGCATAGCAAAGCCTACCATATCAGTTATACGTGCAACAAAGCGTATATTGGTAGCAAATGTTTGCGGCTGCACTTTTTTAACATTTATTTTTATTTCATTTTATATTTTCCTATGTGTATTTTAATTGGACGCTTGTTCTTCAGCCGGTTACTTCCAAGAACACATACAGTCCGAGTCAAACTTACATTTTTTTAATATGCCTTGATTAGTGCACTTTTGAAGTCCAAGCCTCTTTATAGCTGTACGTTAAACCATTTGGACAAAGGCTCGATCATATAGAACAGAGAAACTTAATTATTTTTAAGGTTGCACCTCATAACGGTAGGACACAAGTACGGCCGAATGGTATTGTTGCTTTATATACATACATTTTCTTCAACTTACCTTTATAAATTATCCAAGTTTAAGTGGATGCAACACGTTCCTACAAATACGTTCTAAGACGAACGCTCAAGCCAAATGAGTGGCAAAATCGATTGTCTTTGGATTGCATAATGTGTTCGGTTCAAAATACCACATTATTTAAAATCATTATGTGTGCATGAACGCTAGGATTTCTAAATATAAAGCAATAAACAGCTATACCTTCCGTGCAGTTCCTACCCATCCAACCGTTTAAACAGTTGCACACGTATGAACTGTTCGTGGATGTGCATGTTGCGTTATTTCCACACGGTGAAGCATCACATACATTCAGAGCTGAAACGTAAATTTTATACATCATGTCTTCCTGTTTCTGAGTGCTAAATATTCTCTGCTTATCTCCCCTGTGTATATCCGATATAAATAGTTGTAAATATTCGTTCATTTTTTATAGTTTTCTCGACGTTTGGAACTATTCTAAATTCTCAAAAAAAAAGCCAAATACTAGGGTGAATTCACAAATTACGCGTTGACAAAATCGAGCAACAAACCTTGTGATGTTCTTGATACGATATAACCGATTCATATACAGCAATGATAGTCTCATTACTCAGACATTACATATTGAATGTAAACTCATTAAAAACTTATTGTATTTATTCATCCGTGCAACAAAGTATATTTCGGTCTGATAGATTTAAGGTTTTACCTTTTACTCTATTTTGCTTCAGTTCATTTTGTTTTTATTACCGACAGTCAGTTAGATGTTTGTGCTTCAGCGAGCATTCGTCTAATTATACAGTTGCCGTACTAGAATTATTCAGACCTGTACTTGGAGGCGATGTCATGCTTGTTGTGGTAGTAGCCTTTGTTGCAGTTGTTGATGTCGTCTTGGGTTCTGCTGTCGTTAGAGGACTGTCTACGAATTCTTCATTTTTGAGAATCACCACGCTTGTCTTTTGAATTTTAAACGTTTTAACGACAACAATATTACTGTCATTTTCGGATGTTTTCTGTCCGATTATAACAGCCTTGAGTACCTCTTCCCCAGGAGGCCCCTCAGACTGTTTGAACTCGATAACAACGGTGAAAAGTACGATGACACTCCCATTTCTGCAAAAATGTACCGATACTATAACATACTTAGATATCGACAGTTAGTAAAAATCATGTAGTCCAGCAATGTAACTATCTTCATAAAAGAAAAAGTGATCATATTGTTTGATATTAAAAATGCAATGCAACTGGAAATCAGTTGGGAAGGGAATGACTTTTTAAAGGTAGCTAGATATAGAGGCATATAATTATAACGGAATTTATTCCGAAATGTGTGGGGTTGTCATATCGAAACCGAATAACAAAGCGAACACACAAACGCACACACAACAAATACACACACACACACACACACACACACACACACACACACACACACACATATATATATATATATATATATATATATATATATATATATATATATATATATATATATATCACATGTCCACTTTATACATGACGTAAGCATTTGAATGCAGATTTGATGTGATATGCATGACTGAATATGAAAGAAGAGGTATCAGTATGGTCTCTTATAAAATATAACGCCATATTAGAGGAGAGGTAGGGACCTTTGTCAAGATGTATTCAAATATGCACTGCCTCTCCATAACAAATATTTGGATTTATTTATGAACAAATACTGTTTGCTTTTACAAAATGGAAGCGTACAATCTAACACAATGCGTACAATCTAACACAATGCGTGTCTCTAAGTACACGTTCATAACAATATAGGTTGCGAACGTAGCGAATAACAGTAAAACATTATGACATACTGAAATTGTAAATGTGATGTGATGTGATTATGATTTTTAACGTAGCTTTAACAATTTTTCAGTCATATCGCTACGATGTCTGCAGTGTGGCAGTTTATAGTGATGTCTAGCACTGGGGCATCATGCCGCAGACATGTAGCATGATGTCCCACCCAGTCACATTATCCTGACACCAGGTTGACCAGTCCTAACACTAACCTCTTAATGCTGAGCGCCAAGCGAGGCAGCTGTTAGTACCATTTTTGTAAGTCTTTGGTATGACTCGACCGGGGATCGAACCCACGACCTCCCGCATCCGAGGCGGACGCTCTAACCACTAGGCCACCGGAGCGGTCGAAATTGTAAACAGATCATTAAGTAATAGTGAGATATTAAGTTGTTATTCATTTGAAAATATCACTTTTCGTTCGTTGTGATGGCCACCCAAGAAAAACTAAACATCATGATCTAGCATTCTGCCTCCACACAGGAGAGTAGTGCTTAATGGCAAACAAAGGCGAACATAAAGGAAACAAACACAAACATATGTTACGAATACATACTTAAATTACTCGTTTGTTAGTTTTAAAATTTTTATTTCTCTATTTTATTCCATTACATATTATTGATTGATAACTTTATTCACTCGATTTTACATTTTTCCAGAAAATTCATATCAGTACTGTTTGACTGTAAACAAATCAGTAGCTTGTTTACATTGTATCAATATGTAACCTATATTTCAGAGCCATTTTCAGCTATGATGTAAACAATTTTTTTTTTATTGAATCTGATAGTAAGATTCGTTCAGTACAATCCAATTCGTCCATGGCGCACGTGATAATCGGCGTGTAAGGTTTCTGCGCCGCTCGGACTAAGTGATCACGTGACCCTATCACGTGGTCCGTTCTGCGTTGTAATTAAGAGTTAAAATGCCGTTTCATAGTCCTTTTTGGTCAGTCGTAAATCATACCATTGGGCTCAAAGGTATTTATTTTGTGTTGCCAGTTTGAATTGAAATTTTATTTAAAATAATTTATTTTCCCTGGAGACTTTATCTAGTGCTCATTCGAATTCTTGGACAAAGACATTCATTGGAAACTATTTGGAATTCTACAGCTGGATTATTATTCTTGGATTCAAAAAGGAACTGATGACACGTCAACACAAAAGAGGTTATAGAAGACATCATCGCCTTCCATCTTGGAACTTCATCGGGATTCGAACTTTGATTCATTTAGAACTTTTTAGTGATAGGACTTATATTTTTCAATTCTAGGATTAATTTTTGGATTAGATTCACAAACCGTGAGCCCTTTTTCATGTTTTTACCTTGTTATCAAGGGAAATAAATTAATTTGTTAAAATTTACAAAGCTTCTTGGCTTCACTCTTTTCTGTGTTACTTTGTACCAGCCTATACACGTAACACATAAACAACGTTTAAATACTGACATATTTAATAGCATAGGACTACTGCATTACTTATGTAAAAAGATGATTTATAAACTATATTATTTCTTACAGCCTTAATTCCCCACAGGGAAACAATTGACTATATCAATAGCAAATAACCACTTACATTCAACCACTTACACTCAAAAAGTCAGACATGTATACACACATATATACATGCATACATTCATGCTTGTCATTAAGCACGTATAATCTTACTATTCTTCTTTTAGTTATACCGATGGAAGCATAAAATTGTATAACATCAATTTTATTTAAATACCCACCTGAGGTCCAAGATCTGATTTCCTTTGTAGCCTTTTGTGTTATTTGCCTCGAAGATCTCGTCCATCTGAAACATGGCATTACATATAGATAATAATCTTTACGAAATGAACAGCCCCATGCATTATTACTATCGCCCTATCTTATCGCATATTCATAATCTACCGTGACATAGAAAGATAGAAACGTAGATAGAGAGATGTTCAGCGATGTTAAGATTAAGTTACATCACTTTCCGCTGCGGTCTTTGACTTTTCAGTCTTTGCAACATAATAAATAGAGACATGGAGTTTGGAGATTCCCATATGGCAATGGAGAACAGGGAAAGATTGAGAGAATTGGTGATGAAGTCATCTGTGGTACCCTCAACGACAACTTGGGTTAAGGGATTGATGATAATGGAGATGATGATGAAGTCTAAGAAATTCGTCCTATTTGCATATATTTACCGGTCGATACAAATTACTACTAGAACACTATTGCAGTAATTTACTTTAAATACGACCATCATACAAAACTATGGTTGCAATAATAAATCGTATATTTATTATGTGTTTCAGTAATAGTTTCACTTGATGTACATACATCACGTTATCGGCAACATAGACAGTCAATGTTGTTTATACAGAACAGCAATCATCCGATGAACAAACGTCAGAAGCCATAGATTCTACCAAAATCTACATTTCACAAACAATTTTACTGACAGGGAGACTCAAATGGAGCCAGCTTTGGAGAGCTGTTATTCTTGCAACTCAAGCAGTGTTGTACTAAAGACGGCATATGCTTTAATGCAGATGTGTGTTACAGTTTCTGGGCAACAGTTTGCAAGATGTGTTGAACAATCATTTGTCATGTTAAGGCTTCTGTAACTAACGTGTCACATGTTTTAATTGGCCACGTTATTTTAATAGTTGTTGTTCCAATAAGAGGACACACACGATCTCAAAACCCTTCGAAATGCTCATAAAAGCTTGCTTCTCCAAGAGCAATACACATATATTTTTATTCGCCCATTCTACGTGTTGCTTCTCCTGCTTTACTTATAAACCTGATAATTGTGAAAGTAAAACATATTCTTGAATGATTTTGCTATTTGTTTAATCTAAGAAGAGAACATCTCATATAAAATCTCAGCCAGCGTATGTAACTATTCACACACAATGCCAATGACAGCAAATATTCACACATAGTGGAAGAAATAGGAAGTCAACACTTCACTTCACTGTTATATTCACTTGTCAATGTGCTAATTCGCTTGCCCCGAGCAATAATTTCGAAGGGATGCACACACACATACATGTGTATCTGTGTCTGTGCTTGTACCTGATTGCTTTTGTACTTGTTTGTTTATGTCAAGTGTTAATATTCCATCATGGATGTGGCATGCTGGATTCATTTCACATAACGCACTTCAGTACTAACCCAAGTCCACCATATTGCCCAGAGCTTCTTTTCCTTAATTACATATCTATATCAAAATCTTTAGCTTATAATACAAATGTGTAGCTATTTCAATGTGTAATGTTCACAATAAGCATTAGCTGATGTTTAATGGATAATAGTGTATATAAAAAAACAACTGTGTTTGTGTGCGGGTCAAACACTAAATGCAGATGCAGATTATTGTTGATTTAGGGAACATTCGTGCACCGGTAAAGCGTATGTTTCACTTTTGGAACAGAGCTGTAGAAGTATCAGAATAACATTGCAATCCGGTTTCGAGCCTCTATCAAAGATGGCGTCAAATTAACAAATCAGAAACGAAACACGTGAGTTTAACTAATCAGTGACCTTAACTATTGATTAAGCTTGACAGTGATAACTACTTACTGTCTACGTAAAAAAACCGAATGCGTACCTCTGTACATCTAATTAGCTGAAGCGGTTTTTTGACTTACAAACCAACTGCAGCACTTAAACGTATCAACATGAGCTCTAAATCTTAAAAGTATTGCAACCAACCTATGATACGCAACAGTCATTACTTTGATGATAATTCTATTGTAACATACGGGTATAATAGGTGCCATCTTATTACTTTAAACAGTTTTATATATAAACTGGAAAGGAGAATGTATGGTAAAATTTGAACTATTGACCAAATACCTTTAACTAACAAAAGGCGCCATAGTATGACATACGAAAAACTATGCTGTGATCATAATATAGGATTCAATGATCATACCTATTCACTCACGAACTTAAAATAAGTCCTTCTCATTTATGTGTCTAGCCAGCGAAATCAACTAGGGAAACTTTTTTACGATTGGTAACAATTAATTTTCTTTCTTAGGATTAATCACATGTCGCTCCAAATAATTTATCGTAAAACCCGACATATTGTATAATTAGGTATATAATTCAAATGAGGACGGAATGTGCAAAGTGCAATGATCGTTGATTTTATCTGAGTTAGACACTTGATCTGGTGTCAACGCTGGGTTGGTGTCTGGGTGCGCTTAAGAGATACACGTCAACATTGACTGAAAAACATTGAGAACCAAATATGAACAGAAAGTAGTAACACAATAAATGCAGTAAGTAGCTTCCCAAAATACCAGTATACATAAAAAGGTTTACCAGTATAGCGGAACCGTTTATTGACAATAATATCCTAGAAATTGGATTTTGGATATAAAAATTGGAATTTTGTGATTTTTTTTTAAAGGGAAATATATTTATATCTGCAGAAATTAACTACCTAACTATATGTAAATTGTATCATTATAATCCCATCATGTTTCACCCTGGTCTGGATATTCAGCAAGGTTTATTGGTACCATCATATATCCTGTGCGTATAATTTAATATAGGGGATAGACATTTTGTTGTGCTTGGATAAAAAGAAACAAAGAGGGTATTTCATTGTCTTCTTCATTAACACCGTGGTCGGATTGACTAAGCAAAATAAAATAAATATAAAAAGGATGATTTCTCGACAACATCTATTCCTGGATAAAATATATTATAAATAGTGAAACATGTGAAGTATTATTATGTTTCTTTTCCCGAAACCTTCTTACAGTCACTAAGAAAAGGAATATCAGATTTGTTTATGTTGAGTTAGAGATATCAATTAACTGTTATAAGGAAAGAGATTCTCTGTTCTAATTATAATAAGAAAGACAATTAATGCAATTATGCTTGTTAACGTCAGAGATAGCTAAACTGTACAGTATAACCAATCGTAACAAAAGAAACACCACCAGTGCACAGAAATTCGGATATATATATATATATATATATATATATATATATATATATATATATATATATATATATATATATATATATTAAGATACGTGTATGAGGAAGAGATGGGGGATAATCAGACAATTTGCGAACAAATACAAGCACGTACTCAATAAGCAGTTTCGTTAAGCTTAAAAAGGTAATTTCAATAGATTAAGGAAATTTTCTCTGTACTTACCGTGCTTGAAAAGTTTTCTGCAAACATCTTGTACTCCGGCGAGTCTTTATTATTATATTCAGGTTTGAAGGTTTCAACCACAGAAAGACTCATTGTGAGCATTTCTGGAAAACAAATGCTACCATTAGCTGCATACAAGATGATGGACATGTAAAGAAAACTTAAAGAAAGCTAAGAAGATATATGCGTCAGACTAGCATAGGTCAATGATGATGAACATGTTGGAGAAGGAGAACAATTCTGCTACTGAGCAAAGAGAAACGCTCTTAGGACGCCTTTCAACCAAGGTCGATCTCTCATGATGTTTCTGATTGCCATTGCCAGTTATATCCTACAAATTTTGAGGTGGTTTCATCTTGTAAAACATGACTTCGAATCCATAGAGATGACCCACGTTCTGCAAGACCGTTGTTTGCGACTGGTGGGTGGGAATTGGCTGCATGAATTCGAGGCACGTGATGGAGATGCTGATACGCAGTGGAAGGTCATGGACCGTAAACAAAACTAACGCTTTTGAATTGTCAAGAGATTTTGCACGCATTTTACTCTACGCAAGATTCACTGGAATCCAGGTAACTGTATTTAACCATGATAGTGGAATACCTTATATGCCTCCAAAAATTACTAAACGTTGTAGAACAGTATAAAATTACCGGTCCTCGCACAGGTACCCGAAGTATATATATTTACTTCAAAAGACTGCACCAGCGCATTAGCATGCCATTATGTCTAACCTTTATGAAAGAACTCGGTACCTAAACTTTTCCACAGCACTAATTTAGCTACAAGCGCATATATTTTCTTGTTTGTTTGTTTCATTTGTTTGTTTTCTTTTTCAGGTTTTTGCTGAATAAATTTATCAACGGTTGGTGGAGAGGCAGACGGTTTCAAACTGGCGTTTTGGTTAGAAGCACTGTTTCTCGGTTCCCCAGTGCATGAACAGTATACTACAAAGTAACTACAAACTGGCTTGATTAATTAATTGAATAATCAAGCTCAGAAAAAAATGTGTATAAACGCTTTGAAAGTGTTTCGAGCGGATACATTGAAATACAGTTCACAAATAATGAACTTTGTTGCTCAGCATCCGAGCAGTTCATTTTTAACACATACATTGAGTGAAAATTATGTCTATGTTTATTGCGATTGAATTTATCAAATGCACAACATAAATAAACGTATATGAAATATGCACATCATAAATTGTTTTCCTTGTATTATGTTCTGTGTCACCAGAAGCCGATCGATCACTCAACTCAGACATGATATTGGTTGTAAAATGAGTATGTTCGCCTATTTTCCAACATTGTAAGCTATTAATCTCTTTTGGATCTTTCTTCTCCTTTCAAGGACTCTAGTGCAATCTATTTTACTGTTGCCTTCTTGCCTCGATTTAAGTACATATGAACTATTCTTCCTGCGATAATGTCATATGCCATTTAAAGTTTATATAATGTGAATCTAAAAAGAATAGTTTTTAAATGCAAAACTTTTGCTTAGAAATTAGCATTGGTCTTTTGTCACCAGATGCCTCAATTATTATGCTCATTTCACACAATACAGTAATTATTAGTTATGGTATACAACAGTTCAATCATATGCAGGGCCGTAGAGAGCGATCACGACTCTGTGGAAAGAAACACCTGGGCCTATCCTAGTTCATGTTCCGACACATTTTTTCTTCTATAAAATTAAAAAGGTGTGGTTCGGCCCGGGTTCCCTTACAGGCTCAAGAGCCCCGGGGATATACCCCCGATTGCCCACCCGCCCACCCCCTTGTCGGCCCTGCAAATATGCTTAAATTGCAATAGCCATACAGAAACAAATCCAGGATTTTATTTCTGATGAAAAGGGTATGATTTCATTTTCCTTAATTATCACGATTCGAAAAGATACCGCATAATATGTATAAGTTATAGCAATACCTCTGGTAAATTGAAGTGATATAATTCAGGTCATATTTCAAAGAATGTCAACACCCAAATTGTCGTTTCCATGACAAACAAAGCAGCAGTTCATATTGCAGGCATATGTCGGAGTAAATTATACGCATCAACATCGTTGCAGGTATTATTATATTTCTCATTTCCCACACACTCCCAGTATACGAAAAAAGAAATACAACAACAAAACAAAACAAACAAAAAAACAAACAAAAAAAAAAAAAAACAGAGAAAAAACATCAACACAGAAATGACAAATATTGGTTTCAAGATATCTCTGAGTTCAACCTTCTACCTTTTCTGACAATTTGCGTATTATTGATGTCTTCGATTCATTGACTGACTATATTGTTTTCCATGATAAGATTGTTAACTGTACGAGATAATGACTTCGGCAATAGTCTCCAAAGCTGATCGAACTTCACCAAACCAACCAGTTCGTAAATGGCTTCTGGGATTGTCTTAGATTTGTTTTCGTTTCATATTGTTTTGTTTTGTTTTGCTTTTTAGTTTCGTGTGTTATTGCCTTTGCTTTCCTTTCTTAAGGTATAGGGGAACTTGTGGGTTACCGTTATATGTTGCTTTTGGGAAAGTTCAAACGGCAAATAATAGTCCCAGAATAAACATCAATATTTTTCATCCTCAGGGAGGTATTTCACCAATAGACGATAAGATGAAGCATAAACTCATATTTAGATGTATGGAAATCATACGCAATTGAAATGAAAAGGGCGAATGTAAGTTAACTAACACTCTAAGGCAACGGTTGCCCTAAATCTCCCAAAAGTAAAGTAATCAAATTATAGTAGAAGAATCACAAATTATACTGAAACACTAAGATGATGGTTTCGTAAACAACTAATACACAAAGCAATAAATCTTAAACTTTTGTATTAATACTCACGAAATTTGTTCGGTTGACTCTCTGAAAAAAGTTAAAAACAATGCGTATATATTGGGCCCATCCTCTGTTCATAAAATGATAGATAGATAGATAGATAGATAGATAGATAGATAGATAGATAGATAGATAGATGGATGGATGGGTGGGTGGGTGAGTGTGTGGGTGGATAGGTGGATGGATGAAAGGATGTTGCCCACCCCTACTATCTTTTTTTTTTTTGTTTTTTTGCACAGAGCTTGACGCTACTATCATATATTGCATTGCTTTCAAATAAATTCCCATCGAAATTTCGAACATGTTACGTATGAAAAATTGACTTATTATTTGGAAACAGTTGCCAATTTTAAACTGTAACTAGTTTTGGGGTTGCCGATGTATGTGATACAACAACTGTAGTGAATAAAAATAAGAATAGCTTTAATAGTTTCTCGTCGCTATTTTAAACATCAATTTTGGAAATTATGCAAAAACAGACAATTAAAGTGACTGTTTTGAATACTACAACTGTGTACTTTATAAGCCTACTTCTGTATTTTCGCTAGCTCCACCAAGTTCTGGCTGGTACGAGAAGTTATTTCACCCAAATATGGAGTCAGTCATGCACATTGAGTTATTCGACTGGTTTTCTTTGGGCACGTCATATCCGTTGATATATTCATTATGGTAATGTGTCCCCCAGTATTAGGATATGTATGTATGTATGTATGTATGTATGTATGTATGTATGTATGTATGTATGTATGCATGATTGTATGTATGTATGTATGTATGTATGTATGTATGTATGCATGATTGTATGTATGTATGTATGTATGTATGTATGTATGTATGTATGTATGTATGTATTTATGTATGTATGTATGTATGTATGTATGTATGTATTTTATTTATTTACGTAAGTTATAATTGGGAGTGGGGTTTAATTTCCACCCCAAAACTGACCAACAAAAAACATTGTACGTCTCCTTCAGGACTTGGATATTATTGTGACAGTAAAGGCAGATAGGTTTTGCATGAAACTATGTTATACATTAGTGAAATAAACAGCACTATATAAATATATGCACTATATTTTACATTTCTATTTATTTTTCTTCCCACTATCATATGACCAAGAGCAGTTCAGATACATCTAGCAACGATACTGCGAGCTTACCCAGATGTTTTACAAAATTACATGGTTCTGCTTTTCGCTGTTCGTAAAATATCTTGGGCACATGATATAAATAGAACCACATATTAAGCACCACTTTCAAACATAATTTAGATCAGCCAGATATGTGATTTAATTATAACGACTCAGATGTGTTTAACCCACTGCGATAACGGAACATAACCTTCCAACAAGTAATCCATTCGCATTGATATAATAATAATAATAACAATAATAATAATGTTATTATTATTATTATTATTATTATTATTATTATTATTAACATACCTGCAGGCTTCAAAGAAAGGACAAGAATGACGGTGATGGCTGCTGCAATAGCAACAAGACCGACAACAATCACGATTAAGGGGATTTTACGTCCTTGTAGTCTCCCCTTGATTGGTTTCTCAAGCGGCTCATTATGTCCGGTGGAAACTGTATCCTTGCTAGATAAGGAATCCTCGCTTGAGCGTTCATTTCTTCTTACCGGCTCATTATGGTAGTAATGTGGGGCATATTTTAGGCCTATCTAAGCAAAATAAAAACATAAAACATGTACCAACATACGCTCGAAAGAACAAAGAATCCAACAAGCAAAGAAATAATAAGTGATGGGCTAAAACGATTGTTTGTTTAGGGTTTTTTGGGAAACGATAGTGTATGATACTGCCATTATTAGTCCCGGGTTAAATAAAGTTGGTGACTATTTACCTGTGCTAAAATATGTATATAGTACCTGACGCTATATGTATTATGTGCTAATCCAGATCACGGATCAGGAGAACTATCAGAAATGTCAAAAACATCGCATTAAGAAAGAAACTGCTAAGTTCGTAAACACCCAACATAAAAACATCAAAGATTATTTGGAAATGCTTAAAGCACTTGCCTCTCGAAAGCACACTATTTTTCTTGGGGCGAATTTCCAAAATCGTTCAATGTCATTGAATATAATCATGCGGGTCTTTTATTCATTGTACTCGATACAAAAATCCAGATTTTTAATGATTATATACGTGAAATGAAAAAATGTATTTGATGATCGTAAAAGATTTGTAAATAGTTATAAAATTGCTAAGACCTTTTAGCAATTACGTCCTGGTATAAATACAATATTGAAACAGATTATAATAGGTGGTTTTAAAGAGTTGTTGTCCCTATCTAAGCTCTTTATTTAATTCTATTGTTGATATCGGTAATTTCCACAATCTTATTCATAAGGATATATCTTACCATCACAACAAGACCGCATATAAAAAATAACTTAATTCGTGCGATAGGAAAACTTTTTACTGTGCTTCGAACAATATATTAAATTAATAGACAAAACAAAACGCTATAAGTACCGAAGTTTGAACTGAACTCAGGTTTGATATTTTCCTTTCAGGGATTAAATGCACGTCAAATTAATTAAATAAAATAATTTAAAATTGATAGATCTTCTTTCAAGTAAAAATCAGTAAATTAAAATAAAATAATACGCAATTTTAAGTTAGATCTGTTAAACTTCGCATTTAACCAGTGAAGTCTGTACCGAGTTCTTTCAGTGAAATTATTGAACATTTAGTCAAAAGTATGCTTTCTTGATCAACCTCAGATAACGACTATTCTTGGTGTTAATTAGGCTAAATACTATTTAATATGTCGCTTTAATTACTTTTATTGCTAATAATGTACTAACTGTATTGTTTTCTGTCAGTGTGATTATTTGTATTTTAGTTAGTCAAATACGTATTACTGCGGTGCAATCAAACAACAAGGTGCTTTTATTAGTGTAGCAACTGCCTCTTGCATCTTAAGTCGGCCTTTTTCATAAGTGTGCCCGTATTAAGAATGGGACGGTCCGGTTATGAATAGACTCGTCGGGTAACGTTATAGGTGAGCTGGTCGGAGATTCTGATGTGTATCGTCCTTGATGAAAGAAGACTTGGGGAATGCAGTAAAGCAAGAATATAATCTTGAGGTAAGTATTGTAATACATAGACTTGAGGTGAATTACCTGAATAATGCTTTCCACCACTCCAGCAAATGCGATACGGGGAATCATTGTTTTTCTCTTCTTCGTATAGGCAAGAGTAGTGTAGTGGGATAGAATAGCGTCAATGGGATTTCTATGTTAAACTAGGGGGGTTGTACCCTAGCGACAATGGAAATTTAACGTGGGAATTTTAACATGGGTGGGACTGTATAGTGGCAAGATTTATAGCGTCAAAAGCACACCCTGGGACGATATAGCGTCAATGGGAATTAGCATTACAGACACACACCCCACCCCACCCCCCACCCCCGGGCACGTTTACGGACACGGTTTATAGCCTCCAAAGCACACCCTGGGACTGTATAGCGTCAATGGGAATTTTGTATAGCGACTAGCACACCCTGGGATAGTATAGCCTCAATGGAAATTTTGTATAGCGACAAGAGGAATGGAACAGGTAGGTTGAAATCACGGTACTGGACAGTTGCAACAATGTAGCAAGGACCGTGACGTCATGCCACCTGTGTCATTTCTATATACAAACACGAATCATTCGCGTCCGTGTTTGAGTATAGCAAGTACCGTGACGTCATGCCACCTGTGTCATTTCTATACAAAGTTTGAATCATTCGGGTTCGTGTCAGTGAATAGTATAGTATAGTATGTTTTATATATTCTCTTTTTTTCCATAGATTGATGAACATCAATCTATCATACACAAATTATAAAATCGACTAACAAAATTTTTAGGTAAGAGAATAATGTTTTGGGGAGTTAAATATAAATTATACAATCGAATAAAAAAAATTTTTAGGCAAGAAAGAATAAATATCTTTTCGAGACAGTGGAGTGGCCCTGAAAAGGGCCTTTGGTTTTCTTCTTTGTCTTCTTCTAAGTTCTTCTATTCCTCCACCAACTTCTTATTTTCTGTCCTACACTTTTTTCTTCTTCTCATTCTTTTCCTCCTCCTGTTTTTCCTTCTCCTCCTCCTTTTCCTGTTTCTTCCTTTTTCCAATTTCTTCTTCCTTTTCTATTTTTTTCGTTCCACTCCCTCATCCTCCTTTTGTCTTCTAAATCTTCCTTTTCGTCCTTTTCAATTCTAATCATCTCATTTAATATCTCCTTTCCTCTCTTTAAATTGTTGATTTCCATAGCCAATCTGTGCGGGCTATAAGCCCCAAGTTGCATTCTAAGTAGCATCTCCTCCACCATGCCTAGTGTGTCTACCACCTCCTGCAATCTTATCATTCTCTCCATGTTGCTAGCCATTTTTTATATTCAGCGTTGAATGGTGCGAATGCCTGACTGAAGGATTATAGTCGCTTGTGCACTTAAGCGCTTTTGCGACTGGTTATAGCCCCGGGCTGGGCCCTTGGCCCCGGGCTGGGCTCTTGGCCCCGAGCTGGGCCATGTGGTGCGAATGACGAACGCTATGCTTTTATATACTTCAAGCACGGACGTGAACGAAAACATCCCTTACACTCACTTCACACATTATTTACTATCCACACCAACGAATGAGAAAGCATAAAACACACACCTATTTACTATCTACACCAACGGACGAGAATGCATAAAACACACACACACACACACACACACACACACACACACACACACACACACACACACGCACGCACGCACGCACGCACGCACGCACGCACGCACACACACACACACACACACACACACACACACACACACACACACACACACACACACACATACATATTATCCTCACCAACGAGCGCGAATGCATAAAACACACACCTATTTACTATCCACACTAACGAACTAGAATGCATTAAACATACACCTAGTAACTATCCACACCAACGAACGAGAATGCATTAAACATACCATATTTATTATCCTCACCAACGAATGAGAAAGTATAAAACACACACCTATTTACTATCCACACCAACGGACGAGAATGCATAAAACACACACACATATAAATATATTATCCACACCAACGGACGAGAATGCATAAAACACACACATATCTACTATCCACACAAACGGGAAGAGAAGAAAAAACACACCCATATCTACTATCCACACAAACGGGAAGAGAAGAAAAAACATACAATATTTACTATCGACACAAACGGACGCGAACGTATAAATACACCATACTTACTATCCATACAAACGGACGAGAAGGCATAAAATACACACACATATACTATCCACACCAACGAATGAGAATGCATAAAACATACACCTATTTACTATCCATGCCAACGAGCGCGAATGCATAAAACACACACCTATTTACTATCCTCACTAACGAACGCGAATGCATAAAAGACACACCTATTTACTATCCTCACCAACGAATGAGAAAGCATAAAACACACGCCTATTTACTATTTAATTTAGATGTATGGACTATGTAGTCTGAAATAAAGAATTCTTATCTTATCTTCTTATCTCTTATCTTATCTTATTCACACCAACGAACGAGAATGCATAAAACATACACACTATACTATCATCACAAACGAATGCGAACGCAAACACACACACACACACACACACACACACACACACACACACACACACACACACACACACACACACACACACACACACACCACCGGAGATACCACCCCTACTGATTTCTACCAAATCATTGACAGGAGCAAGTCGAGAAGTAGGTCTTGGCCTTGTAAGGGCTTAAGGCAATTAAAGCAGATTGCTTCTCGTTCCTGAAATTGTTTTCTGAAAAAATACCCAATGGCCCTTTTCAGGGCCACTCACTTCTTTCGAAAAGAGATACTAAGTCATTTTGCTAAAATCAATTAAAACTCAAAATCCCTTGTTTGCTCAATGATCTACGTGTGTGAGTGCGTGAGTGTAGGTCCTTAATATTCTAAACAATCAAAACCAAAAGACACGTACGTTTTTTTCAGTCTAGTCTATTCTGTTACAAATTTTTACAATCCAATATCACAACACAATATAGCACAACACTTTTCTAAAACGTTCATATACTTCTTCTTTGTCTTTTTTCTTTACTCTCTCTGTTTCTTAAATTTCTTCACTTTCACAGTTTTTTCCTCCTCTTCTTCCTGACTTTTTTCTCGTCTTCTTTTCTTTTCTGTATTCTCTTTCTGAACGTGACGGGGTTCTTCCTTTGCCGAGGGCACCTCTTTTTCTTCTTCCTCCTCATGCTCCTGTTCTTTCTTAGGACACTCTGAAGACCAATGTCCTTTCTCTTTACAATGATAACAGGTATCTTGACTCTTGTTCCTTTTGACATGTGCTTTTTGACGGTCTGGACATTCTGTAGCCCAATGCCCTTTCCTCTGACAGATATAGCAAGTATCTTGGCTTTTATCTCGAAAGGAGGGAGAGTAGTCCGTCGGCGTGTCTGAAGAAAACTTTCTTATGACACCTCGCAAAGCTCTGATCAGAAGTTCGATCTGTGTGGGTTCTCCCATCGCGTTCACCCGCTTGAGAGCGAAATGAATACTGAGAGGGAAGGCACCAGCCCTTTATACATACACTGAGTCTGACATGTATATATAGGGATCCGTGGCGTTTCAAATGTAGTCATTTAACTTGTTGCAGTCAAGATAAAAAGATCACATCATTTCGTAAAGAAAGGAGAAGAAAGTAAGAGGCAGAAACGTGATTTATCGCCTCGCACAGTAGCTGAAGTCTTGGCTCAAATTCATGCCAGCGAATTTGAAGATGAGATGAGTGAACCAGAATCTAGGCCAAGAGAGTCTACACCAAACCAAAGTCGATTAACACCAGTAAACCCTGAAAAGTACTTCCACATTCGAGAGACGGACAAACGCTCCTCCAGAAAATTTAGAACTACGGCCTACATATACGCAGTGCAGTTTAAAGATTTCAAGTCCGACGTACCGTTGGAGAAAGAAGAAGGGTTCATCACTGATGTGTGGAATTCTTTGTTAACCACACTGAAACGGCAATGTCAAGCCAAAGAAGACGATCGCTTGAGGCTTTCTATTCATCACGACAGTTTGAAGTCACCCGTTTGGATCGAGTTTAGCAGCCCAGCAGAATCAACACCTTCCAAAGCCATGGACAAGGTTCAACACGTACAACAATCCAACGACAAGTTTCACATCACCGACGGAAAAGCGACACTGTTCATGACCCACGTGTCTCTTCCCCAAGGGACAGGACATGGCAAAAAGAAGGTGATCTTGGTAGACAATCTTCGCAGCATCAAGCGCAGCATCGTTCAAATTAACAACCCTCAAGACCGGATGTGTTTAGCCAGTGCCATCGTGGTGGGACGAACGTATGCCGACAAGAACGACACGGCAGAATGGAAAAGAGCCTGGAAAACTATTCAACAATCGGACCGAACCAAACAACAAAGAGATGTAGAACTTATGTTACAGCAAGTAGAGCTATCCAAAGACACACTCTGCGGCATTCCTCTAATGCAAAAATTGCAAGACGTCTTTGCTCCACCCTACACCTTGAAAGTGCACCCTCAAGAAGTGCGCGGACCTCTGTTGTTTCGAGGCAAAAATTTCAAAGACGGAAAATACATTCACATCTATCATCACGATGAACATTTTGATGCCATTACCAGTATAACTGCATTTATGTCATACGGTTATTACTGTGAGAAATGTGACTTTGGCTATAACAATCGAGAGCAACACAAGCATTGCGGATCGAAATGTGAGGGATGTTTAGCTTCTAAGCCCTGTCTGGACCAAGGACAAGAACGAGTGCATTGCCGAGATTGTCAGCGCACGTTTGTCAGTCCTACCAGTTACCAAGAACATCTGAAAACGCAAGGTTCACAGCGGAAAAGTGCTTGCCAACTCCTGAGATTGTGCCCTACTTGTGGACAAGGCATACGTACCAATAATGCTAAGGCTCACGTCTGTTCAGGAAAGAAACGATGTCACATTTGTCGCCAAATCGTGGACTTGGAACACGAATGCTACATTCAGAAATACCATTCCATAGAGGAAGAAGATGACCACAAGAAGAAAAGGAATTTCATCTTTTTCGATTTCGAATGCATGCATGAGACTGGCATTCACATTCCAAATTTCTGCGTGACTCATCGAGCGTGTGAGAAGTGCATCCAAGAGCCTATCTTGACTCATTGCCCTCACTGTAGCAACATTCCTGGAGGACGTGAAAAAATATTTCGGGGACCGAACACATTGGGTGATTTTGCCCAATGCATCTTTAACCCTATCGACGGGACGTGGAGCCAAGAAGACATCGAACGCTACGGAGATTGTCATCGCTATGCCATGATGATGGCTCACAATTTCTCGGGACACGATGGACAGTTTCTTTTGAGATATTATACGGAACAAAGTACCGAACGTCCGAAAGTGATTTTGAACGGAGTCAAAATCATTTCCATGCAAGTGTTCCAAGTGCAGTTTAAAGATTCGATGAGTTACTTCGCCATGCCTTTGAGTCGCATGCTTAAAACGATTGGAATGATAGAAATGGCCAAAGGCTATTTTCCGCACTTTTTCAATACCGACGCCAATCAATATACCGTTCTACCCCATTTGCCCGAGGCTCACTACTACGACCCCGACAACATTCGTACCGAACAACGAGAAGCTTTCTACGCTTGGTACCACGCTCACGCCTCGGGCCCTTTCGAGTTTCAGGAAGAAATGTTAAAATATTCTCGTTCCGACGTGGACATTTTACGGCGTTGCTGTGGAAAATTTCGAGAACTGTTCATGGAACACGGAGAGATCGATCCTTTGAAAGAAGCCTGCACCATTGCCAAAGTTTGTTCCTTAGTGTACCGCCAACGATTCATGCCCGAAAACACCCTGGCTGTCATAAGTCCTCAAACGACGAACTTTGTCAAACGTCACTACTCGGTCAAAGCCCTGCGCTGGTTACATTACTTGTTTGACAAAGAAGACAAACGGATCCAACATGCTCGCAACGGAGGAGGCGAAAAAGCCATCGGAAGATATTCAGTGGATGGCTGAGACTTAGAAAACCCCAAGATTGTGTACGAGTTTAACGGGTGCTTATTTCACGGATGTCCTATCTGCTACCCTCAACGTAACACTAAAAATCAGTTTTTTCAAAGGACCATGGACGAAATGTACGAGGCCACTTGTCAGCGACGCTTGAAGTTAGAAGAGCAAGGATACCAAGTGGTAGAAATGTGGGAACACGAGTACGATCAGCAATTGAAAACCGATCCCGAGATTAAGCGCATCGTGGAAAGTTACAAGCTGGTGGACCCACTGAACCCAAGGGACAGTTTCTACGGAGGACGGACGAATGCCACCTGTTTGCTATACCGAGCCGACGAAGAGAAAGGAGAGGAAATTAAATACTTGGACGTGTGTTCTCTGTATCCGTACGTGTGCAAATATTGTTACTTTTTCGCAGGACACCCACAACTGCTGACGGAACACATCGCCGTGGACAATATTAGACAATACGAAGGATTGATCAAATGTAAAGTCTTGCCTCCTACGTACTTGTACCATCCCGTTTAACATCACCATTGCCAAGGAAAACTGATGTTTCCCTTGTGCCGTACTTGTGCCGAACCTTGCAACCAAGACCAACCTTGTCAACACACTCAGTAAGAACGCGCCTTGACGGGAACGTGGGTCAGAGTGGAATTGTTTAAAGCTCTGGACTCGGGATACCAACTGTTAGAAGTGTACAAAATTTACCACTTTCCCAAGACAGAAAAATACCACAAAGGCGACGAGACTCAAAAAGGCATTTTTGCAGACTACGTGAATGCCTTTTTGAAACTGAAACAAGAAGCTAGTGGCTATCCTTCCTGGTGCGACACTCCCGAAGACCAAAAGAAATTCAAAGAGAAATACTGGGAGCAAGAAGGCATCACTTTAGACCACATCGAGAAAAACGAAGGAAGGCGATCGTTTGCCAAAGTGATGTTGAATTGTTTGTGGGGTAAAATGGCACAACGACCGTGTTTACCCAAGACAGAACCTTCCCGCTACCTCCAGATGATTCACGACAAAACCAAATACATGAAACACGTGGACGTCCTTCGTGAGGACTTGATCTTAGTCAATTACGAAGAAGAACTGGACTTTGTAGAAGCCGACGAATTTGGAATGTCATCATTGCGGCTTACGTGAAGGCCCATGCTCGCTTAAAACTGTACGAAGCTTTAGAACTGTTAGGAGATCGTGTGCTGTATTTTGACACGGACAGTTGCATCTACATCGATCGCCTGGGTCACCCTCACCCTGACATCGAAGGAGGTCGTTTAGGAGCATGGACGGACGAGCATCCCGACGACAAGATTCCAAGTTTTGCAAGTGGCGGTCCCAAACATTACGGCTACGAATACCGGTACAAACAAGGAGAAGGGTACACGGAGTGCAAAGTGACAGGATGGACTCTCAATTATCGCACCTGTCCAGTGGTGAACTTTGGCGTCTTGAATGAAGCCTTGCTGTCTGGACAGGATGGAAATTTTAAAGTGCCCACCCACGAACCGCACAAGATTGTACGTTTACCCACACACCAAATCGTCAGTCGATCCTTGGAAAAAGTCTATTAAATCGTGTACCAGAAGCGAGCACGGCTTCCCAATCACTTCACTTTACCGTACGGTCACGCTGGTATAAAAACAAAATGGTTCCAAGACGATAGTCACCAACAAGAAGGATCACTTCGACACAGCAAGAATCGAGTGAGAACCCCACAGAGAACTCCAAGTTCACACCATACCATTTTCCTGTTTTCTTGCCTGACTATTGCAGTTGTGCCAGTCGATTGGAAACGTTTCAAAAATGGCCCATGGATAGGGAAGGATTACCTACTGCGAATGTTTTAGCTAGAACAGGGTTTGTCTACTTGGGACCTGAGACTGGATTGGGATACGAAGTACAGTGTTTCAGTTGTGGCCTGAGGTTGCGTATGGATCGATGTATCTATAAAGATTCAGTGATTCTGGAACATACTCAATGGGCTCCACACTGTCGTTACCTTTCTATGGCATTTCCACCCATCACACTACGGTTCAGGTATGACGGTACCTTAGAGAAGGTTGTACCGTTGTTAAAGAAGAAAAAAAAGGAAGACTTCCAAAACTAGTCATAAAACAGGAACGATGCACAAGCTCGAAACTTCATTACGACTAGTATAAAAAGGGACAATGTCCAAGACTGATAGTTTATTGTCACTACAAACGCCAAGCAAGAAAGATGAATCCTTTCACACAGCAAGTATCAAGCAAGAGCAAACTCGAGTACGATGCTGTGCCTTGCGATGGCAGAGATGTCGTATGCTATAACGTCAGCGATTCAGTACCTCACCATGGAAATTTTGCTACGGCTGTACCTACCATGGAACGTGATGATGTGCGTGTCAAACCTGATGGATGCGAAAGCGATGCCACTCGTTATCGTACACCTTTTCACTTTACTGGTTTTCATGGTGGATGTCATCCTTATAAACCCATGTGGCTACCACCATACGGATGTCATGTAAACCTGAGCAAACTCCTGCATATTTCACCGTACCCTCATCGAAATGAACCTGTGAAAGACGAATATTCGTTCCCTGTGCGTTTGCCTGAATACTGCGACTTTGAAAGTCGGATCCAAACCTGCCAAGGAATATGGCCAAAATATCTGGGAGGACCTACCCCCGAAGAATTAGCTAGAGCCGGATTTATCTACTTGGGCAGAGGGGATAAAGTCAAGTGCTTCAGTTGCGGTCTGTCACTTCACGAGTGGGAACAGAAAGTTTCCGCTAACCTGGAACATGCTCGATGGTCTCCAGGTTGTCACTACCTACCTTTAGTGGCACCTCGTCATTGAAGTGGGCATACCATGCCGTGTAAGAAACCAGCTACGTGTGTAGGAGTCAAACATTGGACAACCCCTAGACAAGTATTTAAACCCCATGTAGAAAATAATATTCAAACATTACCAAACGAATTGCAAGAGAAGATCTACAAGAACATTTGGCAGGGACATGCCAGAGCCAAATCTCAATTAGTGACTGTAGAACATTTGTGTCGAGAAATTCACAAGAGGAAATTGACAAAAGTAAACAAACAAGTCCGATTTCTCTGGATCAAGGGTGCGTTCTTCCTACTATTCTGCTTTAGACCATTTACATTTGAAGATTTTATGAACATTCTTGACCGTTTCCTGGAATGGCAGTGGTCAGAAATTACTCACTACGTCCATTACTTTCGCTCTAGGAGATGTGTTTGAGGTAAGAGAAAAGAGGTATAAAAACAGACTACTATGCCACGACCTTTATCATTTGTGATACAACAGATTCCGTGGATTGAAATCAATGACACTATTCAAACAGTGGAGGAATATCAACACCTAATACGAGAACTGTGTCCATTGAATTGGGGTCGACGTGTAGCGTGTGTCTTAGTGACTTGCTTTCTGGGATTTCGTTTACCAGCCGATTCCTTGTGGATTCTTTGCTAACAGTACATGCCACTCCAAAAAGCATGATAGTGGTCCCTTTAAATGTACACGAGAGACTCGTTCTGCTCAAAGCTTTGCGCTTTCATCTTGATACTTCTCAACCTCTACGGAAAATCAAGATTCGTCAACTTTTAGGTACTGAAAATGTGTACGACGACGTCTGTGTAGCTTGTGACTTACACCCGCAGTGGAAAGATGTACGTGACTGGAAAAGTTGGGGTTTTGAGGCATGGACAAAAGAAGTGGCACACTATGCCAAAGATTTGTAATCCTAAAAAACTAAAACTTTCAGTGAAAAAAGTAACTTTTAAACCAGTGTTAGTGACAGTGCCAGAAGAAGAAGTCGTGACCGAGGAAAACCACTCTCTTCAGGACAGGACCGTGATCGACATCCCCGAAAGGCCATTCCGGGAGAACTCTTGTGTGACTGTGCCAAGGAGTGTAGAGACTCTCAGAACATTACACACTACCCCTACGATTTCACCTCTTGATCATCACAAACGTTGTACAGAGACTTTTTTATATTCCACTATGATCGTTTTGATGTGTCTTTTATTCATGTACTTAACCATTTGGCTTTTATGTATTTTTGTCTTTCGTGGTATTCACATTTAAAGATGACAATAAACGTGTCCTGAAAAAAGTATGAAAACTCTTGTCTTGTCTGTCTTCGTGTCAAAACTGATATTTTCCTTGCACTGCTACTATTATGACTACCTCTACTGTCTCTGCTCCCTCTTCCTCCACTTTCAAAGGCATCGACGAACACTTAGATCGTGCTAGTTGGGAGGCCTTCTATCTTCGACATCCCTTTAACATGCTCATTGCCGGACCTAGCGGTTCAGGCAAAACCGAATTTGTCAAACGTTTGATCGAACATAAACATCATTTGATCGATTGTCCCCCTCAACGCATCGTGTGGTGTTACAAAGAGTGGCAATCGGCGTACAGCCTTCTGCGAGAAAGTCAAGGCGATTCCATCGTGTTTGTAGAAGGCATTCGTAGCGAAGACGACGGGGTCGTGTCAGTCCCTAGTCAAACTCATTTGGTTATTTTTGACGACATGTTAGGAGAAGACGAAGAAGAAATTAAACTGTGGTTTACGCGCGAAGGGCCTCATCGTAATACCAGTGTCATTTAAATCACTAAAAATTTGTTTCAACAAAGTAAAGCCCATCGCACCATCAGTCTCAATGCTCATTACGTGGTCTTGTTTAAAAGCCCTTGAGATAAATCGCAAGTGCAAGTCTTAGCCAGACAGTTAGGAACGCCTTGGCTGACTCATGCGTACGACGATGCCACTCAAACCCCACATGCCTATTTACTCGTGGATTTAAAACTCACCACTCCCGATTATTTGCGATTTCGTACCCATCTGTTTCACCACTGGTGCCAGGGCGGAGGGACTGTCGTGTACACGTCCCCGTCGTCGACTTAACCACAACCACAACGGAGTGGATATTCGCCTGAGACTCAATCGCAGCAGTGTCGCTTTCCATTTGATGGCTCATGCTAACGAGTAAAAAACCATCATCCAAGAAGCCAGACTTTACGTGCGTCGCTTAGAAGTGTTACCTAAAGCGGGAAACGACATCAGTCAAACATTGAGCAGATCGACCGCCAAGTATCCGATACGACGTGTAGAAGTGAAAACATTCACCATTGCTGCTGGACTCCGATCTAAGATCGAAGATCATCTGTTCCAAGGAGAGTTACCCAAACGTTTAATCGTTGGCATCGTCAGTAATGCAGCCCTCAACGGAGCCCACGATCAAAATCCTTTCCAGTTTAAGCACTACAGAGTGTCCAAGATCGAAGTCAGTCGCGATGGCAATACCTTGTGTACCAGACACTTCGAACCTAACTTTGCCCAGAAGAATTACTTGAGATCGTACTTGTCCCTTTACGAAGCTACCGGACAGCTAGGAACCAACACCAGTCACGGCATTTCGTACGACGATCATGAAGGAGGTTACACTTTGTGGGCTTTTGATTTCACTCCAGACCAAGGCAGCGACGAGGGACATTTCCACCCTATAAAATCTGGTCAACTGCGTGTGGAACTTCAGTTTGCAGAAGCTCTCAACGAGACAGTCAACGTCATCTTGTATGCCGAATTCGATAATACCATCGAAATCAACAGTTTGAGAGAAGTCATTCTAGGCTATTAGAAACAATTTAAGACTCCTATCCCTCATTGAACGATAGAGAATCTTTGGACATGGAATGGGAGGATAGCGTGAAAACAGAACCCCAAGACCAAGACAAAGAGGACGAGGTAGTGGTCACGTCTAGATGGTCAGAACAAGAACAACATTTAGTGTCCTGTTTTGCTAAACACCTGGCGAATACAATTACGGAATTGAGTAAGAAATATTGTTATGGTTGTCAAAACGATCATCCCAGTCAAATTCAGCACGATAAATGTATGATGATGAGTCAAGAGGAAAAATTGGACGAGTATCTGGACGACGCTTGGGGTCTCATCTCGGAAGAAGAATTGTTGCATGAGTGGTATAAAGGCTTGCGTGATCATTCCTGCCCTCCACAGAGTATTCTCGAGATCTATCGCATCGAAGCTCTCTTAACCCAGAGTGCGGAGACAAGGCGAAGAAACGGTTACTTGACAGAGCGTTTTAAACAAAAAGTCAGAATTGAATTGATGACTTATCATTACCTGTGAAAAAAACAGCACAACAAAAAAATGGATACCTGGGAACTTTATTACCTTTTGAACAATAGTTCATATACTGCTTCCTGGAATCCTGTCGTGTACGCTAAAGATGAACTACCTCATCACAAACCTCAAGACCATCAAGCTTATGTCATCAACACGGACGAAAGTCATCTCCCAGGAACTCACTGGGTTGCCATTTACTTCCCTCAAGAGGATTGCGTGGAATATTTTGATTCGTATGGATTACCCCCTTTGGAAGACGATATCATTGACTTTATGAGAAGAAATGCCCAGACGACACGATTCAATAATGTGAAATTACAAGGCACAGATTCCATGGTGTGTGGACAATATTGTGTGTATTTTCTTCATCAACGCAGTCTTGGATATCCTTTAGAACATTTAGTGACTTATTTTGATCGTCACTCTTCTAGAAACGATGAGAAAGTAGATCGATGGTTTTGTGACCATTATGGCTATATTTTGTCTTTAGCTAGGAAACGTAGTGTACATCAATGGCCTCATGACTTCCATCAGTGGAAATCTCACATGATTTCACAACGTTGTCAACCTTGTCAAAAATAATTTGTTTGATGTCATTGTTACTTGTTAGTGGTTAGTTGTTGGTTGAATAAAAAATGTTGTATTTTGAAAAAATGTGTCTGTTGTTTGTTTTCAAAACATTTTATCATTACAAATGCTCTTTGACTTCTCTCTATCCCTCACCATGACATGAGCTATCACAGCGTTCTGACACTAAAACCGAGTAGGGTTTTATGCATTCGCGTTCGTTGGTGTGGATAGTATATAGGTGTATGTTTTATGCATTCTCATTTGGTGAGGATAGTAAATAGGTGTGTGTTTTATGCATTCGCGTTCGTTGGTGTGGATAGTAAATAGGTGTGTGTGTGTGTTTTATGCATTCGCGTTCGTTGGTGTGGATAGCAAATAGGTGTGTGTGTTTTATGCATTCGCGTTCGTTGGTGTGGAGAGTATGTGTGTGTGTGTGTGTGTGTGTGTGTGTGTGTGTGTGTGTGTGTGTGTGTGTGTGTGTGTGTGTGTGTGTGTGTGTGTGTGTGTGTGTGTTTAATGCATTCTCTTTCGCTGGTGTGGATAGCAAATAGGTGTGTGTTTTATGCTTTCTCATTCGTTGGTGTGGATAGCAAATAGGTGTGTGTTTTATGCACTAGCGTTCATTGGTGAGGATAATAAATATGGCATGTTTTATGCATTCGCGTTCGTTGGTGTGGATAGTAAATAGGTGTGTATTTTATGCTTCCTCATGCGTTGGTGAGGATAGTAAATAGGTGTGTGTTTTATGCATTCTCTTCCCGTTGGTGTGGATAGTAAATAGGTGCGTGGTTTATTAATTCGCGCCCGTTGGTGTGGATAGTAAATAGGTGTATGTTTTATGCATTCTCATTCGTTGGTGTGGATAGTATATGTGTGTGTATTTTATGCCTTCTCGTCCGTTTGTTTGGATAGGAAGTATGGTGTATTTATACGTTCGCGTCCGTTTGTGTGGATAGTAAATATTGTATGTTTTTCCTTCTCTTCCTGTTTGTGTGGATAGTAGATATGGGTATGTTTTTTCTTCTCTACCCGTTTGTGTGGATAGTAGATATGGGGGTATTTTTTTTCTCTTCCCGTTTGTGTGGATAGTAGATATGGGTGTGTTTTTTCTTCTCTACCCGTTTGTGTGCATAGTAGATATGGGTGTGTTTTTTCTTCTCTTCCCGTTTGTGTGCATAGTAGATATGGGTGTGTTTTTTCTTCTCTTCCAGTTTGTGTGGATAGTAGATATGGGTGTGTTTTATGCATTCTCGTTCGTTGGTGTGGATAATATATATATATATATATTATGTGTGTGGGGGGGGTGGGGGGGTCTGTGTGTGTGTCTCTGTGTGTGTGTGTTTTATGCATTCTCGTCCGTTGGTGTGGATAGTAAATAGGTGTGTGTTTTATACTTTCTCATTCGTTGATGAGGATAATAAATATGGTATGTTTAATGCATTCTCGTTCGTTGGTGTGGACAGTAAATAGGTGTGTGTTTTATGCATTCGCGCTCGTTGGTGTGGATAATATATGTGTGTGTGTGTGTGTGTGTGTGTGTGTGTGTGTGTGTGTGTGTGTGTGTGTGTGTGTGTTTTATGCATTCTCGTCCGTTGGTGTGGACAGTAAATACGTGTGTTTTATGCATTCGCGCTCGTTGGTGTGGATAATATATGTTTTTGTGTGTGTGTGTGTGTGTGTGTGTGTGTGTGTGTGTGTGTGTGTGTGTGTGTGTGTGTGTGTGTGTGTG
The DNA here is from genome assembly GCA_016617855.1 of Megalonaias nervosa. Lineage (NCBI taxonomy): Eukaryota > Metazoa > Mollusca > Bivalvia > Unionida > Unionidae > Megalonaias > Megalonaias nervosa. The sequence goes on along the minus strand of JAECUM010027779.1, from coordinate 6,171 downwards.
TGTGTGTGTGTGTGTGTGTGTAAGTGTTTTATGAGTTCTCGTTCGTTGGTTTAGATAGTAAATAGGTGTATGTTTTATGCATTCTCATTCGTTGGTGTGGATAGTATATGTGTGTGTATTTTATGCCTTCTCGTCCGTTTGTATGGATAGTAAGTATGGTGTGTTTATACGTTCGCGTCCGTTTGTGTCGATAGTAAATATTGTATGTTTTTCCTTCTCTTCCTGTTTGTGTGGATAGTAGATATGGGTATGTTTTTTCTTCTCTTCCCGTTTGTGTGTATAGTAGATATGGGTGTGTTTTTTCTTCTCTTCCCGTTTGTGTGGATAGTAGATATGTGTGTGTTTTATGCATTCTCGTCCGTTGGTGTGGATAATATATTTATATGTGTGTGTGTTTTATGCATTCTCGTCCGTTGGTGTGGATAGTAAATAGGTGTGTGTTTTATACTTTCTCATTCGTTGGTGAGGATAATAAATATGGTATGTTTAATGCATTCTCGTTCGTTGGTGTGGATAGTTACTAGGTGTATGTTTAATGCATTCTAGTTCGTTAGTGTGGATAGTAAATAGGTGTGTGTTTTATGCATTCGCGCTCGTTGGTGTGGATAATATGTATGTTTGTGTGTGTGTGTGTGTGTGTTTGTTTGTTTTATGCATTCTCGTCCGTTGGTGTAGATAGTAAATAGGTGTGTTTTATGCTTTCTCATTCGTTGGTGTAGATACTAAATAATATGTGAAGTGAGTGTAAGGGATGTTTTCGTTCACGTCCGTGCTTGAAGTATAGAAAAGCATAGCGTTCGTAATTCGCACCACATGGCCCAGCTCGGGGCCAAGAGCCCAGCCCGGGGCCAAGGGCCCAGCCCGGAGCTATAACCAGTCGCAAAAGCGCCTAAGTGCACATGAGATTATAATCCTTCAGTCAATCATTCGCACCATTCAGCGCTGAATATAAAAAATGGCTAGCAACATGGAGAGAATGATAAGATTGCAGGAGGTGGTATACACACTAGGCATGGTGGAGGAGATGATACTTAGAATGCAACTTGGGGCTTATAGCCCGCACAGATTGGCTATGGAAATCAACAATTTAAAGAGAGGAAAGGAGGTATTAAATGAGATGATTAGAATTGAAAAGGACGAAAAGGAAGATTTAGAAGAGAAAAGGAGGATGAGGGAGTGGAATGAAAAATAGAAAAGGAAGAAGAAAATGAAAAAAGGAAGAAACAGGAAAAGGAGAAGGAGAAGGTAAAACAGGAGGAGGAAAAGAATGAGAAGAAGAAAAAAGTGTAGGACAGAAAATAAGAAGTTGGTGGAGGAATAGAAGAATTTAGAAGAAGACAAAGAAGAAAACCAAAGGCCCTTTACAGGTCCACTCCACTGCCTCGAAAAGATTTATTCTTTCTTGCCTAAACAATGTTTTCATTCGATTGTATAATTTATATTTAACTCCCCAAAACATTATTCTCTTACCTAAAAAATTTTGTTGCTCGATTTTATAATTTGTTTATGATAGACTGATGTTCAGCAATCTATGGAAAAAAGCGAATATATAAAACATACTATACTATACTATTCACTGACACGAACGCGAATGATTCAAACTTTATATAGAAATGATACAGATGGCATGACGTCACGGTAACTGCTATACACAAACCCGTACGCGAATGATTCGTATTTGTATATAGAAATGACACAGGTGGCATGACGTCACGGTACTTGCTATACACAGACACGAACGCGAATGATTCGTGTTTGTATATAGAAATGACACAGGTGGCATGACGTCACGGTACTTGCTATACACAAACACGGACGCGAATGATTCGTGTTTGCATATAGAAATGACACAATTGGCATGACGTCACGGTACTTGCTACATTGTTGCAAGTGTCTAGGAGTTAAGGAATTAAATTGATGTAGAACACGAATGGTTCGTGATTATATGTATTTAAGTAATTTGGAATAAGCCATCAGCCTACGAAACAGTGGTTGATTTTTTATCGTTGCTGTTTTCAGTACTGTTGATTGGTTGATGGCTAGTGTATAGAGAGTTATAATATCCACAAACACGTACGCGAATGATTCGTGTTTGTATATATAAATGATACAGGTGGCATGACGCCACGGTACTTGTTATACACAAATACGAACGCGAATGATTCGTGTTTGTATATAGAAATGACACAGGTGGAATGACGTCAGGGTCCTTGCTTCATTGTTGCAACTGTCCAGTACCGTGACGTCACCCTACCTGTTCCATTCCTCTTGTCGCTATACAAAATTCCCATTGAGGCTATACTATCCCAGGGTGTGCTAGTCGCTATACAAAATTCCCATCGACGCTATACAGTCCCAGGGTGTGCTTTTGAGGCTATAAATCGTGTCCGTAAACATGCCCTGGGGGGGAGGGGTCTGTAATGCTAATTCCCATTGACGCTATATCTTCCCAGGTTGTGCTTTTGACGCTATAAATCTTGACTCTATACAGTCCCACCCATGTTAAAATACATGTTAAATTCCCATTGTCGCCAGTGTGCAACACCCCTAGTTTAACACAGAAGTCCCATTGACGCTATTCTATCCCACTACACTACTGGCAAGCCTCCGGGCTCGAAAAACATTTTTGGACGTCATCCTAATCTCTGAGAAAAACCGAATTAGAACAGCAAAGAGGAAGGTTCGCTATCAAAACTATAAATATCCGTTTATGCACGCCCCTGTACACGTCACACGATTTCTAATTAATTTATAGTTATGTCACATATTGACGAACGTATGCGACGATTCTCAATATCCAATAATGACCATCAAAATATCTCACAACACTAACAACGTCTGGTAATGTACGTATGTATGTATGTATGTATGTATGTATCTATGTATGTGTCGAATAAATGGATTAGAGTTGGTATTGATAGCATTATACTGCATGCTGGTTTGATGCTTTGTCGATTTGGTTTTTTCTTTTTCCTTTCTTGTTTTAAACCATTTTTGGAACTATAGTCATGTATTCATTCTGATTCATTAGAAAATAGTTGAAGGTAATGTATATGACGTTCTCGTATACAAAATTGTAATGTTGCAGATAAATTGCCAACACCTCTCGCCCTGTCTCTGTCTATCTGTCTGTCTGTAAGTCGTTTGATCGTATCTACAATTTAATCTACCCCATTAACACAATAACTGATTTTTAAGGAACATATCTACTTGTAAATACCTATTCAGAGACTGACACACAGGAAATATTAAACACGCTGTTAATATTCCAAGTGGCATATTTGCTGGTCAAGGATTACGTACCTATTGTTCAAAATTTGGATGATATCTTTCGGATAAAAAAAATGACGATATAGATCTCTTGCTATAGTCCGAAGAAACCAAACGTCTTGTGATGAATATACTACCTGAAATACACTATTGTCCACAATAAACAGTCAAACAATGTTATATCAACATTTGGCACCTTTCCAGGTTGCTCTACCTATTTTGTTATTCATCCCATTATTCCCTATACTTTTTTCTGATTCTACCTGTGGTGTTACAACGAGGTCTAGGTTATCGATATCATAATGCTAAGTTAGTATTTACTCATCACGCCAATATATCGCTTTTTTAAAACTTGTTTCTAGCAAATCGATCATCATAAGGTATTTCTTTCTTTCAAGGAGGGTCGGATAATTACATATGTAAGCTTCTCGACATAGAGCAAAAAGAAGTGTTGCAATCAAGTGGTGACGAGTAAAGGAAAGAACCAACATGATAATACACGGTATTGAATTACACCACCAATTTCATTATCAGACTTAAAATGTACCCATAGCGTCAGGCAAATACAGCGAAAACATTTACTAGTACTTGCATGGAAGTTGAACACCTTTATACCTATATGATATTTCCTCAAATCCAATCACCATTTGCCTTCAGATGAATTAACTCTGGACTTCAACAGATTGGGTATACGACAAAAAAAAAAAAAACCGAGTTATTTTAAGTTCACATACCACATCTGGTGAGAGAGAACAGCTGTCTAGAACAAACGCGAGCTGCATGAAAATCGCTGTATATAAAATCATCATTCCTATGATAGCAGTTCGTAGGCCTACTTTGGATTTAGGAAGCAACGAAAATTACCGGGGAAGGCGGGGAGGGGGAATAGGAGTATGTGGCGGATTCATTCTCAGTCACATTTCATATATATTCCATTGCATCCACTTTATTGTTGCATCGAATGCCATTTCTTATCATGTACTCAATTAAACAATTTTCGCTAAGTTTTTGAGCGGTATATTCTTCCTTTAACCTCACCGTCTTCCTTCCCCAGTTAATATCAAATACGCATTTGCACTCACTTAGCATCAGCTCTTCCTGGAAGTGACAAAACACTTATCGAGTCTACCCAACCCCATTGATAATTGATATAGAGCTTTATATTAAATTGCACAAGAAAATGTTACAAGCTAAGACGTTTGCACATCTGAAAGAGTCAATACGGTTTATTGTTGTGACCAAACTCATAGACAAAGACTACAACCGACAAACGAGCAATTACACTTTAGAACCAGGTATATTATTACCAAGTGGTAATAGTCACAACGCTTCATGTCTCGCAATGTACAACCTGATGTGCACGTGATAGATCATTGTGCTGACTCTTTAATTGTATATCTATTGTTTTTGCTAACGGATGAATTGACCACCTTTTCTGGATTGTCGGGTAATTCCTTTTGTAAAGGGCCAATATGAATACACTTGTTACCAAGGTGTCGTAGCAAAACCAGTGTATTTAGATGAATGATTTTGAATTGAGGATGAACTTCGAGATCGTGCCTGTTGATGATAACGAGAAAAGTCATTGTTGGTTTTTTAGATTTCGGTTACTGATCTGGGTCAAAGCCTTCTATATCCCATTACTTTACCTGGTATCACACGCGAAAATGCCATTTATGACCATGGCTAGATTCTTACCACGGGCGCCTCCAAATGAAATTAACACGAGAGCCCTATAAACTACAAAAGAAGACAGCTAATATTATTATTTAGTGCGGCAATTCCGTATAGAAAATATTCTGCAGATATTGTTTCCTATGTGTCAGAATATTTCATTCTGATCGCGACTATATTTCCTTTTACGCGAAAACAAATGATATCAGATAATTACGGTATATCAACGACTGATATGTGTAGCATCTTGAAAAGATGGATGAGCGTAGCTAATGTGGGAATTACAATGCACAACAATAGCATATTTGTAACGCAGCAAAACAGTTCAAATCATTTTTTTTTATTTTATTTTTTTGCCTAAATGCGTCAAAACAAATTTGCCAGAGAGTTTCCAAATATGTTGTACAAATTTTCCAATGCGTTTTGGGACCATCAGGATATATTAAACGAGTTAGTGATGGTAGGGGACAAATAACCACGGAAGCAACAAAAAAAAAAGTAAAAAATGATTGTATAATTTTGTGTGAGAAATTGTTATGACGCTGAAGTTAGCCGAGACTGCAAAACAAAGAAATTGCAATAGCAAATGAGGAAAAGGACGACAGCGGCGATTATTTCGAATAAATTATATGAGAGATGCATTCAGCATTAAAATATGTATAAAAAGCGATGGCACTTTTACCTACTTATGAAAAATATCTAAAAGCTGAAGAGTCTTAGCAGTAGATACAATGTCAGGAATTTTACTAAAAGAGATAAACTTGCAAACATAAACTCCGGAGTCAATATACAAGCAGTGCATACATTTTGAAATCATCGTATGCCATTGTACAAGTGGTGGTCACTTACGAGTTGGTATCGAACTTTATACTGGCCAGTTTACAGTGATTTGGTCAGATGCCAGCTTGAATAAAATTATATTTGAGCTTGAAAAGCTATTTAATGATAATCCTCAGTTTCTGCAGCCAGCTCAAAATGTTTATTACATGTTACTGCACGAGTTTTGAAATTAGCATCATGGTTAAAATTATTTCGATGTCAATGGTCATACAATCTAATAATAATAATAATAATAATAATAATAATAATAATTAGTGCATATTCTACAACTGTATATTATCAATGAGTAAAGCATACGCCTGAAAACAGGCCCACCGTCAATCGAGAACATCGATATATATATATATATATATATATATATATATATATATATATATATATATATTT